>PVKC010018408.1:0-19657 GCA_004027635.1 Crocidura indochinensis
GAAAGAAAGAAAGAAAGAAAGAAAGAAAGAAAGAAAGAAAGAAAGAAAGAAAGAAAGAAAGAAAGAAAGAAAGAAAGAAAGAAAGAAAGAAAGAAAGAAAGGTCCTTTTCCAAAGAGAAACTAACTGTGTGGGTTTTGTTTGACCTAGATTGAAATGATGAGACGAAGAGAAAGAAGCAGAAAGGGGAGAAAGAGGTTAGGAGAAGAGAGAGAAAGGAAAAGTTAATTTGCCAAAACATAATAAATGTTCTGTAACATAAGTCTGTGATTCGCAGTTGACTATTTCAGTGGTCTGATCACATGCTTCAAGTTCTAATAGAGATCATAAACCAAATGAAAAGGGTATATTGGAGGGTTTTATCAAGACATTATCATAATGCAAACTGAATATGGTATCTAGTGTGACTGAGCACCTAGGTGTAAAATTAGTGTGTCCACCCTTTGTATCCAAGAATCCCTGTGGACAAAGAAGCTGAAGGGTTATTTTATACCTAGTAAAATTAAAGCATTAAAACATATTGTTATGAATTGCTGCAGCAGAGTCTCTGGCTTCCAATAATATTCTTCACCTGTATCTGTTTATAAGTACCCTAAAACATTAAAGGCTGATTACATACCTGTTCACTCTAAACTGTTATTTCCATTGTTGCTGGTTTCTTTATGGTATAATGGTGTAATAGTCAAGGCTTTGTGTTGTTCCTCTTCCACTTGATTTGAACACTTCTCCCCAGTAAATGCTGACAACTACAGTGCTTTGGAGTTTCTAACCTATTAGACCACTGTATTTGTTCTTTAATTATTATAGGTATATATGGTGTGCATTCTAAATACCTCATAGAAGTGCTATTATTCTGTATTTATTCTTTTTCTTCTGACTTACTTCATTTAACATAATGTTTTCTAGATCCATCTATGTTGCTGCAAAATCCAGGATTATATTATTTCTAACTGCTATGTAGTATTTCATTGTGTATAAATACCACATCTTCATGATCCAATCATCTGTTGTTGGGCATCAAGATTTGTTCCATATCTTGGCTATTGTACTGAGTGCTGAGATGAATAGTGGTGTACACACGTACTTGGGATGAATATCCTTCCCTCTTGGGGATAGATACCCAGGAGAGCAATTGCTGGGTCATATGGCAGCTCACTTCTAAATTTACTGAGCACTCTCCACACTGTTTTCCATAGGAGTTGGATCAAGCAGCATTCCCACCAGCAATAAGTGAGAGTTCCTTTCTTACCATATCTCACCAATAGAAATTGTAAGCCAACCCCATTGGTATAAGGTGGTACCTCACTATTTTCTTGATTTGGATTTTCCTAATGACAAGTGGTGGTGAGCATGTTTTCATGTGTCTATTGGCCATCTTTCAGTCTTCCTCGGAGAAGTGTCTATTCATTTCTTCACCCCATTTTCTATGGCTTTCATAGATATTTGGAGCTCACCTTTCTGAGTGCATTGTATGTCCTAGATATCAGACCTTTATCTGACATGTTGAGTTCAAAATTTTTTTCCCATTCCGTTAACTGTCTTCTAGTATCAACTAGGGTTTCTTTCATCATGCAGAAACTTTTCAGTTTGGTGTAGTCCCGTTTATTTAGGTTTGAGACTAAATTTCTTTCCATTGGCATTTTATTTTTAAAGATTTTTTGATATATATATGTCTTAGAGTGTTATGCCTATTTTTTCTCAATAAACTTTATAGATTTGGGTCTGATTTTCAGGTATTTAATCCATTTTGAGTTGACTTGTGTAAGTTGTGATGTATGGATCAATCTTTAATTTCTTACAGGTGGCTATCCAGTTTTTCCAACACCATTTGTTGAAGGTACTGTCTTTGTTCCATTTCAAGTTCTTGGCTCTTTTGTTAAATATTAGTTGACTATATATTTGGGGGTTTATCTCTGAATATTCTGTTCTAACCCACTGGTCTGAGACTCTCTTTGTTCCAGTAGCATGATGTTTTGTTCACTGTGGCTTTATAGTAAAGCTTCAGATTAGGTAAAGAAATACCACTAAGTTTCTTATTTTTCAGTATGTATTTGGCTAACCTGGGTCTTTCAAGGTTCCATATGAAGTACAAGCCTTTTTTAAACCAACTGAGTGAGACCATGTTCACGCCCTCATATGATGGAATTTGATTATCCTGCTGATAGATAATAGGGGTGGAGCAGCTACATCTAGAGTGCGCTCTGCCAGGCTTTGGTGGGGACGGAGTGGGAGACATTTTTATAAAGCCACTTTTTGATCTGCATTTAAAGAGACAGTAATCAGCTCATTTTCAGCATCTCCTCATCTGTTATATTAGTCCTGGCAGATAGTGGTTTATCTGATTTAATTCCAGTGGCAAGCAGTGAATTACTGACCTTGTGATGACTTCTAGTTTGAGAACATGTCACCATTGGGAAAGTGCTTTTACTTTCCAATATAGAAGAAATTTTGGAGGTCTGGCCTGTATATTCTTAATACACGTTGTATGTAATAGCATCATAAAGTCTCCTAAGAGTAATACCAACTGCCTAGTATACATGTCACCAGTCCATTAAAGGATGCAGTAAAAGGCCGAGTGTCTTTGTTCCAAAGCCCGCGCTCTATATTAGCCTTGATCCAAAACAGAATAATGGCCCTGATCCATGAGGGGATATCAGCTTCATCCAACCAGAGATTCATCTCACCAACTATCGCTGAGGTTTTCTCAAGTCCCTGTTTAGGTGCCAGATGTGGAAAAATCCATATACCTTAATCCCACAGGGAATGGGGAAGCAGGTCTGGAGCAGGGCTAGTTCAGGAAATAATCCAAACAAGATTGAAGAGAGATGAAACATGAGTTCAGGGACCGTTCCACCACATGGAACAAGAGGAAGAGGTCAGCCAGGACTACAGTATTTATGGGGAAGCTAGGACCAACCCATGGGTGAAGGTAAAAAAATAAAAACCTTTCTAGAATTTCTTCCTGCTCAGGTGAGTCATATGTAAAGCAGGAAGCCATGATTGTTAAGGGTGAAGGCTGATACAACTATTTTGCATAGAGTGAAGGTTGGTTAACTCAACACATGAGGATATTATTATTAGTAATGCATAATTATTTACTGATTAGACATTGAAAAAAATGGATGTCCTCAATATATGCCCCCAATTTAATTTCCTCAAATTCCAAAGGGAAATAAGAGATGCTAAAGGACTATACATTTCATGAATATTTTTGAACATGTTAAATGAAGTTCATCATTTGGTACTATGGTACCAAAGGCATTTTATCACAACAAGAAAGGTATTATGAAATATAAATAATAGCTAAAAAATAGCTTGATTTCAAATTAAATCCTGGGACCTGTGAAATACAGCAAGCATAACACTTGACTTGCATACAACTGACATGGGTTTAATGTCTAGCACCCTAGATGGTTTCCTGAGCTTGTCAGGAGTACTTCTTTAATGCAGAGCCTGAACTATACCCTGAGCTCAGTTGGGTGTGATTCAAAAACAACAAAAAATTAAATACTATAGCTAATGGCAATGTCAAGAGCTATAACATTTGAGGAGACACTTAATACAGAGCCAAATAGATTCTAGCCTTCTATTTAATTTCTTATTAACTTATTGCCATGTCTATTTTATGCCCTTATCTTCTTCCACATAAATACAATACCAGATACAATTGCACAGAATGTTTTCCTGTTATCTTCTATATCCTGAACATAGCTAAGGTTTCATATCAACACTTTTCAAATAATTCAGTGGCACACACACACACACACACACACACACGCACAAAAGCATTGACCAATAGATAAGATGAAGAAATTATCCTTCCCTACTTAATTTACGCAATTGAGTCATTGAAGGAGTGTGTATATTGGTGATGGCTGTAGTGTTGGGATTATGTGCATGATAGATTATCATTATATCACTGTATACCACAAAATCTTAATTATATATTAAATAATAATATTTAATAAATTATATTTACAGAAAGAAAGAAAATATCTTGACAATTAATAATTAATAATGAATGAAGTGCTCCTACAAAAGAATTCATCCAAATTCTAATCTCTAGTAACTGCATATGGCATCTTATATAGAAAAGATATCTCTGCAGATTTAATTAAGAATATGGTATTTAGAGAATTCTAGGCATAAAGTCTAAATTTAGTTTCTAAACCTGATAACAGATATCCTTGAAATAGAAAGAAGGGGTAGTTTTAAGACATAGTCCACTTTTAAAAAGACTAATAATAATTAAAGATAATGACAGACTTAAGTATAACACCAAAGATTCCATACATCCATCAAGAGCTAAGAATAAAATGCTCTCAAAGATACTGAAAGAAGTACCAGCCAATACATTTTGCAATTCTGGTTTCCATATCTATGAGAGAGCATGCTTATAATTAAAGTCATTACATTTTGTCAAGCTGATACATAAGGCCAAGAACCTAACAAATGAAAATAAAATGATAGCTAACTTTTTCTTAAAATGGCAGACTAGGGAGTAAATACAAAATCTTAGTCACTCATCAGTGTGTGATATAAATAAGTGCTGTAAGAACTTATTAGAACGGTGGTGACATGTTCTAATAAGCAGTAATGAAAAAGGTCAAAGAACTATATACAGCATTTTGTGAAAGTTACAGATAAATGAAACAAGGGGATAAATAATGCCAAACATTTTATATTCAAGTCCTGTAACTGCCACAAACAACCTGAACAAAGTAGTTAACATCTTTGACTCTCTTCTTGGAAAACAAAGTTAATAATACCTCCACAGGTGGCAGTGAGAATTAATTCAAATCAGGTTAAACAGATCAGTAGTGCCTGAAACTCAGAAAAGTGCTGGCAGTTAGATATCAGCATCTTTTTTCTTTTTAAAAAAAGCTCATGAACAGGTTTCAAAATACTATGGCTGAAGATCAAAACTTCTCTCACCAAAAGTTTTTTTCTATGTGAAAAGAATTCTTATTTTTCTTGCTTTTGCTCATACAATGTTTTACTTTCTTTTTTCTTATTTTTTGTTTCTTATTTTAACATCTCCATTCATCAGTGCAACAGTCCCATCACCAATGCACCCAATCTCCATCCCTCCACCGCCTGTATTTGAGACAGGCATTCTATTTCTCTTCCTCATTGACATTGTCACAGTAGTTGTCAGTGTAGCTATTTCTCTAACTGCACTCACCACTTTTTGTGGTAAATTCATATCATGAACCAGTCCTTCCAGCCCTCATCTCTATTGTCTTTAGGCATTATTTCAAAAAATTATTTTTTATTTCAGGTAAAACCCATAGATGAGTGAAGCTATTCTATGTGTATCTTTCTTCCTCTGATTTATTTCACTCAGCATAATAGATTCCATGTACATCCATATATAGGAAAATTTCATGATTTTTACCCTGTTGGTAGCTGCATAATATTCCATAGTTTATCTATATATCAGTGTTTCTTTAACCATTCATCTTTTGAAGGGTGTCTTGGTTGATTCCAGAGTCTGGTTATTGTAAATAGCACTGGAATGAATATAAGTGAGAGGAAGGGAGTTTTGTGCTGTATTTTTGTGTTCCTAGGGCATATCTTTAGGAGTGGTATATCTGTACCATATGGGAGCTCAATGTCCAGTTTTTTAGGAATATTCATATTGTTTTTTATAAAGGCTGGACTAGCTGGCATTCCCACCAGTAGTGAAAGAAAGTTTATTTCTCTCACATCATTGCCAACAATGATCTTATTCTTTGTATGTGCACCAGTCTCTGCTGCATGAGATGATACCTCATTGTGGTTTTGATTTGCATCTCCCTGATGATTAGTAATGTGGAACATTTTTTCATGTGTCTCTTGGCCATTTGTATTTCTTCTTTGGCAAAATGCCTGTTCATTTCTTCTCCCCATTCTTGATGGTGTTAGATCTTTTTCTTGTTAAGTTCTGTCAGTATATTTTGTATATTTTGGATATTAGCCCCTTATCTGATGGGCATTAAGTGAATACTTTCTTTTCTTGGGTGACTTTTGTTTCCTCAGCACTATTTCTTTTAAGGTGCAGAGCTTACTTGCTTAATATAGTCCCATATGATTATCTTCGCTTTTACTGTTTTACAGAGTGCTATTTCCTTCTTGAAGATGCCTTTAATCTCAATGCCATGGATGTTTTACCTATGTGTTGTTCTATATACCTTATGTTTTGAACCTGATATCAAAGTATTTAATTGATTTGGATTTGATCTTTGTTCATGGTGTTAGATGGAGGTCTGAATTGGCTTTTTGCATGTGGCTAAGCAGTTGTGCCAACACTACTTGCTGAGGAGGATTTCCTTGCTCCATCTTGACCCTTTATCAAAAATTAATTGATTGTATATCTGAGTCACATTCTCTGAATACTCAAGTGTATTTCACTGATCTGAACGTCTGTCTTTCTACCAGTACCATGCTGTTTTAATTACTATAGCTTTGTAATACAATTTAAATTTGGGGAAAGTGATGCCTCCCATATTCTTTTTCCCAAGAGTTACTCAAGCTACTTTCAGGTGTTTATTGTTCCAAATGAATTTCAGGAATGTTTGATTCAGTTCTTTGAAGAATGTCATGGGTATCTTTAGGGGAATTTAATTAAATCTGTACAATGCTTTGAGTAGCATACCATTTTAATTATGTTAATCCTACCTATCCATGAGCACGGTATGTGTCTCCATTTCCTTGTGTCCTCTTTTAGTTCTTGAAGCAGGGATTTTAGTTTTCTTTATACTTCACATTTTAGTTAACTCTAAGATATTTAAGTTTGTGTGACACTGATGTGAATGGGATGTTTTAATGTCTATTCCTTCTATATTATTATTGGTGTACAAGAAGGCCAGTGCTTTTTGCTTGCTAATTTTGTAGCCTAGTACTTTGCTATATGAATCTATTGTTTTTAGAAGCTTTATGTTTTTTCTAGAGTCTTTATGGTTTTCTATATATAGATATAGCATGTCACCTGCAAATGGTGAGAGCTTAAAATCTTCCTGTCCTATCTGGATGCTTTTGGTATCTTTTTTTGCCTAATTGCTATGGCAAGAACTTCTAGCACTATGTTGAATAGGAGTGGTAAGAGTGGGAAGCCTTGTCTTGTACCAGATTTTAGAGAAAGGCTTTTAGTTTATCTCAATTGAGATTGGCTTATGGTAGATTTTTCCTTTTGTTTTTAGTTCAAGTCTTTACCTTTATTATATATGTCTTTATAGAGAGCTCTGGGATCAAGTAAGGTATGGAACCACAGCCGTCATATTCCTTAGATGTGAATGGCAAAGATTAAAAAATTTCCATTTGAAGGTACTTTCAAAAACAACTAGTCAAATTCCTTTTTTTACCCATGTCCAAAGAGTTTCTAAAACTCACCCAAGTGTTGGTGACCACATTAAAATTGAACAAATAATTTATTACTGTTTACTTTTATTTACCAAGAACTAACACATTCTAAAAATTTAACGACATACAAGTGCTACCACCACAGATATTGCATTAATTCCACAACTTATTTTGAGAGATAAAATAGAATGTGTTATATAATTATAGAGGATAAATATATCTTGCATCCATCCTAATGTAAGAAATGCAATTTTAATTACTTTATGGATACTGAAAATTGATACCATGTCATCTGAATTTAAGCAACATAAGGATTATTTTATACATCAACAAATACAAATATAATATTTTACCCTTTTTGTTTTTATCACTAAGAGATCTCTCAAGGAAGTATTAGAATCATAACAGTTATCTCCAGAAATTGCTGAACTGCTTTTATTCCATCTGTAAGACATGTGTACCTGTTTTTTCTTTCTTGCAGGAAATTGCTTGTGTTCATATTCCATAAAGTAGTTTGGGAGATTGGAAGAAGCAAAAGGTAAAATAAATGTCAGCCAAGAGGAAAAATTTCAACTTTTTTGGTATATTAGTGTGATGACCAAAACTAAGACTCATGGTCAACCTCCAGTTTTTCCATCACTTGTCCCTGACCAGTGCTTAATATAACATACAAACATATATACACATATAAACATATAGACACAAACTGTTTGACATCCTTTGCAGCAGTTGCATCTGAGCCCTCCTTAAGGATTGTTTTGGGGACACTTTATTTTTTTAGGATTTTGGACCACACCCAGTGGTGCTCAAGATTTGCTCAGATATTGAATGCGGGTTGGTCACTTATAAGGCATGAGCCCTACCCACTATACTATCTGATACTCCTAGAAAGATTTAAAAAAAATAAGCAAATTGCTATGTTAAAAGCATTCAATTCACTTTGCCACTTTAGCTAGTATTTGCCTGAATTAAAATTCATTTTAGACATACCAGTATATAACAATATCCTTCAAATAGTGTCCTTTTATGCCAGGAGTTACGTTATAGACAAAATATCAGGGTCTAGAGCAATAGTAGTTCAGTGGGTAGTGTACTTGCCTTGAAAAAGGCCAACACAGGTTAAATTCCTATCCTCCCTCAAGGCTACTAGGCATGATACCAAAGCACAGAGCCAGAACCCAAATATCATGGGTGTGGCTGGACTTAATAAGAAAAAAGTTTTTAACCCCATCCAAAAAATGGGGAGAAGAAATAAACACACTTCCTCAAAGAAAAAATAGAAATGGCCAAAAGACACATGAAGAAATTTTCCACGTCACTAGTCATCAGGGAGATGCAAATCAAAACAACAATGGGGTCACAGAGACTGGCATACAACTTGAAAAACAAAAACAACCAGTGTTGGCGTGGATGCAGGGAAAAAGGAATTATCATTTACTGATGGTGGGAATGCTGTCTAGTTCAGTTTTTCTAGAAAACAATATGGTTATCCCTCTAAAAACTGGAAACTGAGCTCCCATATACCATCTCTAGGTATAAATTGAGCAATACCACTGTTAAGAATATACCCTAGAAACAGAAGAACACAATTAAAAAAACACTCTCTACTATTCTATGTTCACTGCAGCACTATTTATAATAGCCCAAATCTGAAAGAAACCAAGGTGCCCAACAACAGATGAGTGGCTAAAGAAATGGTGGTACATCTACACAATAGAATAATTAATTCCATGCAGCTGTTAGGAAAAAATAAAGTCATGAAATTTTCCTATATATGAATGTAAATGGAGACTATTTTGCTGAGTGAAATGAGTCAAAGAGAAAGGGCTAGATATAGAATAGTCTCACTCATCTGTGGATATGAAAAAATAAAAGACAGTATGGTAATAATATACAGAGACAATAGAAATGAAGGCAGGAAGGACCAGCTCATATCAATTTTACTACAAAGAGAGGCAAGTGCAGTTAGAGAGCTAACTGCACTGACTACTCTGACAATAAGAGAGAGAGAGAGAAATATAGAATGCCTGACATGAAGAGAGGCAGGGTTAAGGGAGGAGGGAAATGAGGAAAATTGGTGGCGGAAAAGTTGCACACTGGTGAAGGATGGTGTATTTTTATGACTGAAACCCAACTACAAACATTTCTGTAACCATAGTGCTCAAATAAAAATATTATTAAAGATTAAGAAGAATAATAAAAGCCTTTCTGTTGGTCAGTGAGCACAATTTGATGCAAAATTGTGCCTTAGGAGCACAGGATTGGTCTTTTAACTGTAGGTTTTCCAACATGTGATCATTATGTGGTCATATTTCCACAATTGTTTTCATAGCTCATAAAATACTTAAAAAGTGTTTATATAAGTAAATTTTCCAGAGAAATCGGGCCACAAAGATTTTGAGCCTCATGAGTATCAATAGTTCTATTTAATTTCCTTTTTAAGGGAATATTTTCACTACAAATGCATTGGTAACATCTGTATTTCAGGTTCTCTTGCAAGACTAAATTAGATGTTCTGCTCAATGTGCATTACTTGGCTGCCACTTTGATTTATGTGATGCTCTAATTACTCTTCTCATGAAATCATGTGTACTTAGATTCACCATCTCCCTGTAAAGTCATCCTTTTATTGGTCACTTTCAGTTAACTGACTTTGCTGAAAAGATATGTCTCTGCATAGCAGCATCTGCAATGAATCCCTTTGGAATCCATCATGAGTTGTTAAAATCAGATTGTACTTTTGAATCTGAAATTCACTCTTTGCAAAAGTTGACACTTAGCCCTGCAACATTGATTTTTTCCCCCCATATAGATGAATCTATTGCTAAAGAAGTGTCAAAAACAGTTTATAGTCATCTGGAGAATTGTTTGATCAAGTAACAGCAAATATGATTTACATCAGCTTGACTTTCCTACTTGACTTTCAGATTTTATAAGATTATGGATATACTGAATAATTTGAGTTTTATTGAATGTGTAGGTTTACTCTAAAATTCTGGTTTGTACTTCTACCCTTGAGTCACATACTGAAGTTCATGTAATGAACAGTTATCAATACAGGCTAACTCAATCAGTATACACATTGAATTAGGTGTGCTTGTATAAATTCATCAATAAAAATTGATGAAGGAGGGGCTGGAGCGGTAGCACAGTGGTAGGGCATTTGTCTTACAGGAAGCTGATCCAGTTTGGATCTCTGTTCCATCTCCGGCATCCTATATGGTCCCCCAAGTCAGGAGCGAATTCTGAGTGTATAGCCAGTAGTAACCCTTGAGCATCACTGCGTATGACCCAAAACCCAAAAAAGAAAAAATTGTGAAGGAAACTGTCAGAAAATTCTCATATAGCTATCTCATTCTTGAAAGTCACGATCCTAACAATTATTCTACAGTAAATATAAAAACCAGTTTCAATTATTTTAAATAATGAAAATATTTATTACTTTTCATTATTATGTGACTATTCTATTATATACATCTACTTTAGAAAACTTAGGCCAGTTATTTAGGAAAAATACTAATTTGAGGTCCTTAATGAATAAAAACTTTTTTTTGAAATTAAAAATGTATAATGGTAGACTTTTGTGAAAAATGTACTTGTGACTCCAACTACACATATCAAACTCAAAGAAGAGTTACAAATATTACTGTTCCAGTCATCTGCTTTATGAAAGAAAATAACTCTGTCTACAGTGACAATATCATTCTTTTGTGGTGTTAAACAACTATGGAGGATGGGTTGCTGGAGCCAAGGGTCAAAAGTTTCTACTTCATGCTGCATAGATGAGGTTAACTGGAGACTGAATTTTCGTATTTTCAGTCATGGCTCATTAACACCTGTCTGTTAGTCTGTATCCTAAGAGGGAAAAATTTCAAAATCTTGTCAAAAACATGGTATGTTTTCAGTCTCCTGAGCAAAAGGGAATCTAATCTGCCCTTTCTCCCAGGTTCTTAAAATCCTGACAAGTGTAACGCTATAAACTGCCTTCACAAACTTGAGAGGAAAATGTGCACATCATACATAGCAAAGCAAAAGGATTAGATGTAAAATGTGTAACAAGAAGGTCTATCCATAAGACAATAGAAAATATAAGAGCAAAACAAATTGTAATAGAAGAAACATGATCTAACTTTAAATTAATTATCAGTTAATTGTTCATATCTACATCATTATTTAAATACTTACATAAGCTATAAACAAAAAATAGGCCAAATATCAGAGTATTTTCCTTTGAAATACATGTATTCCTTAATTCTGGAATAAGTAATATATGGGAAAAACAGAATGCATCAGGACTGGAAAGATATTAAAGAACATAGGGCAACTAATCCCAAATTAGACCCCTAGAACTACACGGCCTCCACTGAGTATAGGCTTTGAGAATTTTAACTGGGGAGATCCCTTTTTTCCTTAGCATCACAAAATATTAGTGCATACTCAGGTCCAAGCACCAAACTACAAGCCTGTTGATTGAATTGGCTAGATACTGATGGGAGTGACCTGTAAGGCTTCTGAGCAGTGCTAGAGAGTCCCTCGCTAACAAGTAGAAAAATAAATGCAAGTCCAAACTTAACTGTAAGACAGTTTCTACAGTGTCAAAATTACCAAGCCTTCGCAAAGAGGCATCGGCAAATGCAACACTTAGTTCTTTACTCAGCTCTTCATAAATTTGGTCTGAAAAATAACTGACTTTTCCAAAGTTGGGTGATCATTTTACCAAATAGAAAAGAGCTGACTACTTCTTATATTATGAGAAAAGAAAACACGTCTGGGATGCTCTTTTGTCTCCAGTTTATTCCAATATGCAATTCTGAGCCTTCATAAAATGTGCTAGTTGAGATGAAAAAGATTTGTTAAGAACCTTTACTAGAATCCCAAATGATTTAAAGACGTGTTATGTGTAAAGAAACTCCCAAATGGAAATGTGCCCTCCCCAAACCAGTGAGAGAAGCTCCATCTTTATTGTAGTTAATCACAGCAGCAGTTTGCTAGCCCAAGACCTATTGGGTAGAAAAAGGCTGCTATTGTAAAGATATTATTATATAATGGGATCAACCAAGAAGTAACTCCAAATTATTCTCTTAACTTTGATGCCACTAACCTATCCTTATGAGCAGCCAATAGTCAAGGATATTCCAGAAAGTATAATATGGAATATACATACAATGGAATAGTACTTATCCTCAAAAAATAAAGTAATAACCTTTAAGACAACCCTATTACATATTGAAGGAATTATGTGCAGTGGAATCAAGTCTGGAGAAAACAAAACACTATGATTTTACTCATAATGATAAATTATTTTATGATTTTACTCATAATAATAATGTGATAAACTAACAAAGTAAACTGTGTAGACTCCTTCAACAAAAATGCAGCTAACAAAGAGGAAACTAGAAAATGAGAAGGTAGAAATGATAGATATTTAGTTATAGGAATAGTGTGATATGTTCAGATTCTGAGATTAAGAAACCATGTATCTACATAAAACTATAAAGTTATCTCACTTAAAAAATTTCAGAAGGTATCTGAGGTGTAATGATTTCAATTAGAACTATTTTTTCTCATTTCATTGTTACCACATAAATAGTAAAGAGAGAAAAAGAAACAAGACACTATGATTCAGGATTTGCAGAAATAGCAGAATTATCAACTACAGTCATTACAAAGCACTGCAAAAAAATAAAAAAGAGGGGGAGGGAGTAAAGGAAAGAAAAAAATGTATAACCTAACTACATTCAATGGAATTGCTATATATTATGATGGCTGGCCCTTTAGAGGTGCTACAGGTATGAGGAGAGAAGAGGCATTAAAACATAAATTTGTTTTTTATCTTGCCTTTTTGTGTAGCAGGGGGATTTAAACTTTTAAATTTAAATTTAAGCTTTGAGATTTAAACTTTTACTTTGAAATTATTTATCTTGCTAGCAATAGGAAGTTATGACAATTTTATTTGAAGTGTATCTTGACTTTGGACTTTAATTCTGACACTTTGGAGATCCCTGATGTTGGGTTGACATTCCCAGGACTAAGTTTTTGTTTTGTTTTGTTTTTCACAAACAAACACTCAAACTTGAGAAAGAAATTGGAAAATACAGGCTTCTGTCATTCTAGTTGAGATTCTGGAAATAGCACCAATTCTATACGGAAATATGTCAAGAGTAAAGGTAAAAGTTAAGCTAGGTAACAAAATAGTATATAAACATAAAGAGAACCAATAGACAACAAAGTCATCCTGGGTTATTAATGTTATATTTGATCATAAATAATGATGTAATTACAACTTACCTATTAAGAACTCAATAATCTGCCTTCTAGAAATTTGTGACCATTGCTTTGTTACTTTTATTCCTTCAGAAACACCCATCATATAAATTCTACCCTCCAATTTTATTGGTTTTCTATGTTTTAATTTTGTCATTAAAATAGGAAATATATAAAAAATTTCTTGTTAAATTTTGTCTTGATTTCAAACAATGCTGTTTCTAATGCTGAAATTACTAAAAAGAGGCAGCATTATATATCTAGCACTATTATTACATTATCTCCACTTACCTATAACAAATGACAAGGTACAATACTTAAGTTTGATAAATGTTGGTGCAGGGATAGTAGTTTTGTTAATAATGTAATTGCTCGACATACTTTTTCACATTATTTCCTGATAAACATCTTTTCCACTGTGTATAACAGTAACATGTCATCCCACTCCTCTGTCTCCTTAACAAAGGGATGGGCCCATAATAAATTTACCCAAACACAATATGACATATTCCAACACAATCATATGACTAATAAAACTAGGACCAAATGCTCAGACTACATAATAATTTAGCTAAAACTTCTGGGAAAAGGACTTCTATTTGGATCACAAGTCATATGGAATTGAGAATTCTTTTCTGCTATGTAGTGAACATCTATACAGATAGAAGAGGCCAAGCCATTAAAAGCAGTGAGAAGCAGAGCTAAGGAATGGAGAGAATTCAAGCCATTAAAACATATTTAGCCCAGATTCCAACCTCAACCTGCCAATTATAACAGTCAATAAACATTATTCTTTGCTTAATTTATTTTAGATTGGGTTCCAGTCACTTGCAACTGAAAGAGCTCTAGGGTTTATAAGTGTCAATCACTATTAACAGGAACACAGCTGACAGTAATATAAATTTGCAAGAGTTAATGATCAATGTCTAATATATGTTGCTCACATTTTCCAGGAAAAAAAAAGTTTTGTGAGGGGACACACTCAGCGTTGTTCAGACTATATTCTTGGCTCTGATCTCAGGGATCACTTTTGGTATAGTTCCAAAAAGCAGATTCGGTGCCAGGGATCAAACCTGAGGCAGCTGCACGCTATGTTAAGCAAACACACTATGCTGTATAAGCAATCTGACTGCTCCAGATATATTTGATGCACAATGCTAATATTATTGCACATGCCTAGTAAGCGTTATGAACAAATCAATATCATTTATAGGATGTTCAAGTAACTGATTTTTTTTTTATTTTCTGCTATGTTAAACAGCATTCCGAATCATAAATTTTGAATTTAAGAGAATGCATAGTATCTTGGGTCCTGGATACTATAAAGTAGTATACATGACATGGTTAAATTGTCAAAAGCATATTCTGATGAAACCAGAGGTAAAATCTGTTAGCATACATAAGTGCTTTCTATATTTCTTATTGCACAAGAAGCAGCACTATAAATTCACATTCAATTAGAAACTGTTCTCATCTCAAAAAAAAATGAGAATATAAGTCACTGTTCTATTCCCAACTGTATTCTAATAATCAAGTGCATTCAGCCACTGAATAAAAATTTATTGCTGGACCACTGTTTGCCAAAACATATATTATATTCTATGATATCAAATGGGAAAATAAAGTTCAGGAAATTATGAAAAAAGGTGATAAACTTACAAATAATGTTAACAAGCAATAAATGTAAAGAAAATTATGTCCGTTCCTTGGATTTCGTTAAAGAAGAATCTTAAAGCCAAAAAGATCAAAGTGGCAGAGTGTATGTATGTTTGCCACATTTGAATCCGGAGTTTGATCCCCGAACAACATGGTTCCTCATGGTTGTTGTGAGCATTCCCTGAGAACCAAATCAGAAGTAGTCTCCCAACCCAAAATATAAATATTTGAAAGAATAATATAAATAATAGGTAGGATATAAAAATATTAGAAACTATAAAGACTCAAAAAAAGAAGTTCATTATTTTCAAGAAATGACAAAGTCTAGAATTGAAACAGAGAAGCTAACTAAAACTTGTAGACCAAGTTTTATCCCATATGTGAGCTAAGTTAATGGAAAATGTTGAGTAAGTAAGGAGCATGGATTGTCAAACATTCCTAAGTATATTTTGTGTACTGCTTCCTTTTCAAAAACACAATCATTTAGCACTTCCTTTCCCAACTTCCTCAAATCTACCTTCCTTAATCAAACATAAAGAAAGCTTCCCAATTGCACCTCAATTGGGACTACTACTCTTCCCCCTCCTATTGATTTAGTAAGAAAGAACAGTATCAGCCACTTTGGAAAGCAGTGGTTGGGATGAGAGGGTGGAAATCTTAGAGAAGCAGGGAGTTAATAAAATCCAGTTAAAAAGGTAGGCCTGTGATGTCAGTAAGACCATTGGATGGACTGAGAGAAGATGGTAGCAGGGAAGTACAGAGAAGTAGCTTAGGGATAACTTAAGGTACAATTGAGATTTAAGTTGAAACTGAAAGGAATTTCTAGGAGTCTTTAATGGGAAATAATCAAAAAGTTAAGGAAAAGTTGATGGTAAATCTTAGAATCTTGGTCCAAGTAGATAAATACATGATTGTGGTATTTACTGAGGTGAATAATACATTTTGAGGTGAATAACACAAGAAATACATTTCATTGTGAAAATCAAAGGGTATTTTATTTTTTACTCTTACATAGGATCTGGAGAAATATAAAGTCTTCCATGTTTCTGTGTCCAGTCTGATAGCAAGGAGGAGAAGAAATGGTTTCTACTGTCCAGACAAAAGTCATAGAAAATCGCACCATGCTACTCGCAGAAAACATGGTGTAAAGGCAGTTACAAATTCCCTACACCGATACCCAGCACTGCATGTGCCCCTCTCAATTCCTATTAGGAGTTATCCCTGAGAAAAGAGCCAGAAGAAGTCCTGAGCACCACCAGGTGTAGTACCTCCAGAAAATCAAAAAGAAACGAGACTACATCCACACACAACACTGATAATGAAAAGAGATTTAAATATCTGAAACTTTGCTGCTGATAATAAGGGAATATGCTGGATTGATTTATGGGGAAGCAACTAGATATATTTTGCAAAGAGAATCTGTCAGGAGAAGCCAGGACAAGTCAGTAACAATGACTCAAACCAGACAGGCCATCAGTCTCACCCCATTTACCACAGAATGCCTGAAGTCAGGGCCAAATACCTCATCCTAGTCTCACTGGAGAACCTAGACAAGAATCTGGAATAATGTTAAATAAAATACAATAAAATATTAATTCCTTCAAGCACTTACAATTTAGCTACAGCAAAAATAAAAATAGCTACATTGTACAGCTAAGTTTGAAGACAAACTTCTTTCTTTACATTTACCTTAAACTCATCTAAAAAGAATAGAATCTACCCCAGGGTTATTTAGCATATATATACATAATAGGGAATCCCAAAACCAATTATAGAAATCACTTAAGTGAGAGTTAAGTAAAATATGCAGTATTCACAAGATCTGACCAAAGATTTAAATAATTTATATTAATATTAAAAAAGGCACTGTCAGATGAAATCAGGTGAGTTCAGGATGCTCTGGCCAATAGAGACTCCCTATTTGGGTCTACAAGATAAAGCACCCATGTGTCTGTGTCCACTTCTTCATTTTTTAAATTAGGGCCTACACCTGGCAGTGCTGCAAGTAGTATGTGGTGTTCTAATATGCACTACAATTTTATCTAACACATACATTTGTGTTCTCCCAAGAACACAAAGATACTCTGCCAAAAGGTGTCTATGCATGTATAGAGCCCAATGAGAGATAGATAATAAAGTGTTATAAATACACAAGGGAATGCTACTTACCTATATAAAAAGATTGAATCTCACTTTTTGACACAACATGGATATGGATGGAAGTAAAGGTAATCATACAAAATAAAATAAGTCAGAAAGACAGATACATGATCTCAATCATTGTGGTATAAAAAGGAGAGAGTGTTGGGGCTGGAATAACACAGCAGTGATCATGAGCCCACCAAATTGCAGGGGAAAAAACTTTTCAGGACTAAAACATAACAGAGTGGTTAGTGTACTTGCTTTGCATGAGTCTAACTGGATTTGATCCCCAATTGTGTAGCCTTGGAAGTCCCATGAGTATTGCCTAGATATAGTCCTGGTGGTTCCCAGCACCACAGGGCCCAAATAGCACTGCATTTTCTGACCTTGGACTAAACTGCAGACTGTATTGGTAGAGTATCGCTGTCAGTGGCCCGAAGATCACAAGAGCACAACTTAATAGATGCCTCTGCTCACCCGCATTATACTATCTTATATAGTACTACCTTATATAATACATACACACTTTTATATATATACATACATACATTCTGGTAGCTCCTGGAAAAATGCTGCACATGCTATTTATGAATAAAAGTGCATCATCAGCAGTTCATTTTATTTTTTGTTTGTTTTTGTTTTGGGGCCACACCCAGTGACGCTCAGGGGTTACTCCTGGTTATGCACTCAGAAGTGGCTCCTGGCTTGAGGGACCATATGGGAAACCGGGGGATCAAACCGCGGTCTGTTCCTAGCCTAGCGCGGGCAAGGCAGGCAATTTACCTCCAGCGCCACTGCCGGGCCCCTAATTTTAAACATCATTATCTATGGATCCAAAATGTAAATGCACGAAGTATAAATTCCTATGTAAACAGTAATAGTACTCCATCTATATTAGATTAGAATGTAATTAGAAAGTCATATCCAAAAAATAGTTATGAATCTATAACCAATATATATGTTTCAGCCTTTCTTTATGGAACCCTCCAGTGTTTACCAGTTGCACTACAGTCTCTCCCTTTCTTCTTATTTCTCATTTCTTTTTTTTTATTATATATTTCGTTTTAACACCTTGATTACATACATAATTGTGTTTGAGTTTCAGTCATTTAAAGAGCAACACCCATCACCAGTGCAATGTTCCCATCACCATTGTCCCACATCTCCCTCCTCCTACCCACCCCCCGCCTGTACTCTGGACAGGCTCTCCATTTCCCTCATACATTCTCATTATTAGGATAGTTCAAAATGTAGTTATTTCTCTAACTAAGCTCATCACTCTTTGTGGTGAGCTTCATGAGGTGAGCTGGAACTTCCAGCTCTTTTCTCTTTTGTGTCTGAAAATTATTATTATTGCAAGAATGTCTTTCATTTTTCTTAAAACCTATAGATGAGTGATACCATTCTGCGTTTCTCTCTCTCACTTATTTCACTCAGCATGATAGATTCCATGTACATCCACGTGTAGGAAAATTTCATGACTTCATCTCTCTGACAGCTGCATAATATTCCATTGTGTATATCTACCACAGTTTCTTTAGTCATTCGTCTGTTGAAGGGCATCTAGATTGTTTCCAGAGTCTTGCTATGGTAAATAGTGCTGCAATGAATATAGGTGTAAGGAAGGCGTTTTTGTATTTTATTTTTGTGTTCCTAGGATATATTCCTACGAGTGGTATAGCTGGATCGTATGGGAGTTCAATTTCCAGTTTCTGGAGGAATCTCCATATCGGTTTCCATAAAGGTTGAACTACACAGTATTCCCACCAGCAGTGGATAAGTGTTTCTTTCTGTCCACATCCCCGCCAACACTGTTTGTTCTCATTCCTTGTGATATGTGCCATTCTCTGTGGTGTGAGGTGGTACCTCATAGTTGTATTGATTTGCATCTCTCTGATGATTAGTGATGTGGAGCATTTTTTCATGTGTCTTTTGGCCATTTGTATTTCTTCTTTGTCAAAGTGTCTGTCCATTTCTTCTCCCCATTTTTTGATGGGATTAGATGATTTTTTTCTTGTAAAGTTCTGTCAGCGCCTTGTATATTTTGGAAATTAGCCCCTTATCTGATGGGTATTGGGTGAATAGTTTCTCCCACTCAGTGGGAGGCTCTTGTATCCTGGGCGCTATTTCCTTTGAGGTGCAGAAACTTCTCAGTTTAATATACTCCCATCTGTTAATATCTACTTTCACCTGCTTAGAGAGTGCATTTTCCTCCTTGAATATGCTTGTAGTCTCAATGCTCTGGAGTGTTTTGCC
>PVKC010018409.1:0-19661 GCA_004027635.1 Crocidura indochinensis
GAAGTTATTTCTCTAACTGTACTCACCAATCTTTGTGGTGAGCTTCATTTCATGAGCCAGTCCTTCCAGCCCTCATCTCTATTGCCTCTGAGAATTATTACAAAAATGTCTTTTATTTTTTTTTAAAATCCATAGATGAGTGAGACTATTTTGTGTGTCTCTCTCACTCTAACTTACTTCACTAGCATAATAGATTCCATGTACATCCATGTATAGGAAAATTTTATGACTTCCTCTCTCCTGACAGCTGCATAATATTCTATTGTGTGTATGTACCACAGTTTCTTTAGCCATTCATCTGTTGGAAGGGCATCTGGGTTGTTTCTAGAGTCTGGCTATTGTAAATAGCACTGCAATGAATATAGGTGTGAGGAAGGGATTTTTATATTACATTTTTGTGTTTGTAGGGTATATATCTAGAAGTGGTAAAGCTGGATCATATGAGATCTCAATTTCCAGTTTTTTGAGGAATTTCCATTTTGTTTTCCAAAATGGCTGTACAAGACAGCATTCCCACCAGCAATGAATGAGAGTTCCTTTCTCTCCAAGTCCCCACCAGCACTTATTGTTCTTATTCTTTCTGATATGTGCCAGTCTGTAGTATGAGATGGTACCTCAATGTTGTTTTGATTTGCATCTCCATGATGGTTAGTGATGTGGAGCATTTTTTCATGTGCTTTATGGTCTTCTGATTACTATACTTTCTTATTCTTTACTGCCTTATCTTATCTTATCTTATCTTTTTTCAAAAATAAACTGGAAGAAATCAAAGTTCTTGAATTCTTATCTTTCTTTTTGTGTGTGTCGTTTTCTGGGCCACACCCCATGATGCTTAGGGGTTACTTCTGGCTATGCACTCAGAATTCGCTCCTGGCTTGGGGGACCATATCAGACACTGGGGGATCGAACCGAGGTCTGCTAGCTTAGCAAACGCAAGGCAAACACCCTACCACTTGCACCACTGCTCCAGTACTGAATTCTTATCTTCTTTTGTATCATGAGTTACCATTCCCAAACTGTATTTCCAACTGACTCTACTATTGACTTTGTTTAGAGTGAATAAGCTGCAAAACACATCATTTCTATTTCTTATAAGTATTTTTCATGGTCTATGAACTACTTTTTTTTTCTTTCTTAGTAGATTGTAAACTTCTCAGAGGTAAAGACTGTGTTACTCATTTTTATATTACTTTATGGTCTCTGACATCCACTAAGCCTTGGCAACAGAAGTATAGTTATTTACCAACTTGATTTAATCAAAATTATAAAATGTTTTTGGTGTACACCCAACAGGGCAAAAAGGCTTACTCCTGGATCTGCACCCATGAATTACTCCTGACTGTTCAGGGGGGATCATATGGGATGCTAGGTATTGAGCCCTGGTCAGCCTGTGCAAGGAACTACTCTAGCTTCTAAAACAACAATTAGATTATGTTTTTTATTTGTTTATTTTAACCCATACAAGAGCTTAATAGAAGAGATATGTGTGGACTACAAAGTATTGATCCTGTATTATAAATTATAACTAAAGTATATCAGAAGAAATCAATAGGTTGGACATAAAGTCAAGGATTGATTTTTAAATCTTTTCCAAGGGATAGATTTCTACAGGAAGACCTTGAGATAAACATTTGAATTCATATGTGATTTGGATATTGGATAGTTTCCAAGGTCAGGTAGAAAATCAAATGTTGCAAATCTTCTGATTCACCCAAGTTCCACTTTCCTAGACAAGGATTTCTGAGAAACAATCATTTTTTCAAAATTAGTAGTGCCTTTTTATTGTTTTAGTAATTTTTGTACCAACTTTGCATTGTAACTTTGCATTACATATGACATAATTTTGATTTTTGATTTAGAAGGGAAAGGAAGAGGCAGAGAGCTAGTACAAAAGTACTTGCTTTGCATGTAGCTGACTCTGGTGTGATCATGACACTAAATAAAGTTCTTGAAAACCAAAGAAATGATGCCTGAATACAGAACCATAAGTTAGCCCTAAGCACAACTGGATATGGTTCCCCAAAAGTTGAAGGGAAATGAGTTTCACCTTAAATTATTTTAAAATGTGAAGAGCTTACATTTATAATAAAATGGCCTCATTTTTATTTACAAGTGCTATTTTAATTCTGTTGGTATCTCCTATATCAAATGATCATTGTAAATTTGTCATTATGAAACATTTTGCCATTCTTATAATTTTTATCATCATTATGTTAGTGTTTATCAACATGGCCTTATATCTATTCGGTCATTAGAACTGTGGTCAGAATATGGGCCTGTATTTAAGAATTTTTCCTGCTGTAAAAGAAATTAATTAGAAGAATGTTGCTTTAAATTTGTGGTCATTTAGGCCTGTTGAATGTGACTGACATTGAAAATTGTTTGGTCATTTATACAACATTTTTATCATTAGTTTTCAGGATGATAATTCTTATGATGCCTTTTAAAATTAACTAATAGGATTCCCATGTTTAGAGGGGTCCAAGGACCACTCTCCAGTGAGAATTGACCTGACTGTGTGGACCTGATCATTCATTGTTTAGGCTGATACTATGGTGCTGCTTGAACCCAGTGTTGATTGGGGTCAAACTTGGTACAGATATGATAAAGTATATGATAAAGCATATACTTTAGTCTTTGGTCTATCTTCTTACTCTCACCTAGTGCTTTATATGGCAAATGTATTTGAAATGGAGAAGGTGGAAGAGCACTAAAGAATAACAAAAAAGCTTTGTTAGCTTCAGTATTCCTTTTCCCCCTTTTTTTATTTAGTTAAAGAACTGTGATTTACAAAGCTATTGTTAATTGAGTTTTAGGCACATAATATTTCAACACCATTCCTACCACCAGTATCATCTCCCATCACTAGAATTTCTGTACTCCATCATCCCTAAATCCCTACATCTCCTGGATGCCACCTTGACATGTTCCTAACTAGTCCTCACTTTTAACACTATGCCATTGCAAGTATAATAACTTAGTATTCTCTGCCCTCTCTTATAGTACCTAAGGTGAATGTATCCTGTGTGTAGATACTAACTTAGCTTTGATCAATCCAGAAAAGGTTTTGTAAACTTGCTATACTAGAAATAGTTTGTCATACTGCTTATTATTATACAAAACACACAAGTGGCCACTGTAGTAAAATGGAAGAAGGACAGATAACAACCTTTGGTTGACAGTGAGCATTGTGCAATAGAACTAACCTCTAACTTGTGCCAATTCACCTTAGTTGAACCACTGTCCCTTTTGACTTCCCTCTAAAGGTTGACTTATGAATCTTGCAAGTTCTTGAAATGTTAGGCAAACCCTAGGAGTTGACAGTGAGCAGAAGCTGCCCTGAAGACCATTTCTCTTCGAGTTCTTCTATGTGCTTCTCCAACTGTATGATACTGCTCATATCGCTTTTTACAGTATCTTTTATTTCCTTTAATTCCCTTTGTATAGAATCTCTCATGTTCTGTTACAGGTTCTTGAAGAGCATTTCTATTGGAAGCTCTGTCCCATTAGAATGCCAAGTAATAGTTAAAGGAATCTTCAATCTTTCTCTAGAAGGAGAAACTTAGAGTAAGATCTTTGAAAGCATGTATGACTTAAGAATCCCATGAAAGCTATAGATCACTTTTATTGCCCCAGACTCAAAAACAGAATTGCATGAGCATGCATATTCTGCTAGCCATGAAAACTGTTTTCAGGTAACTGGAGGTTCTCATGGAGAGATAGTTTCCTTAAACTAGGATGCTCAAAATTACCAGTACCAAGTAAATTGTAAGCATTACAAGGTTAATAACACTTTTGACATTCAGTGCATTTGGTCAAAAATAAGCTTATGTGATAGATATTTCTTTTTAGTTAACACGTGACAGAATATAATAGCAAAAATAACAATAATCTTATTTTAGCAAACATTTTTTTTTTTGGTTTTTGGGCCACACCCAGTGACGCTCAGGGGTTACTCCTGGCTATGCGCTCAGAAGTCGCTCCTGGCAGGCACGGGGGACCATATGGGAACCGGGGGATTGAACCGTGGTCCGTCCTAGGCAAGGCAGCAGGCACCTTACCTCCTGCGCCACCTCCCGGCTCCCATCAAACATTATTTATCATGTGCTCAAGCACTCTTTAAAGTACTTTATAGTTATTAAATTCCCTTTGTTATATAAGACTGAGGTAAGAAATATTGGGGAGTTTTGTTTATGGTTTGTTTTTTGAGTCACACATTGCCGTGCTCAGAGCTTACTCCTATCTTTGCATTCAAGGATCATTCTCGGTGAGTTCTGAGTATGCTGGGGATCAAACTAGGGTTGGCTCTATACTATGTCTATGGACCCTGAAGTAGGAACTGTTATTAACCCTACAATGAATGGAGGTCTTGGATGGAATTTAGTGCTATTGGAGGGATCTTTTTTTAGTTTGTGAATGAATCTTGTGTTTGGTTTATACACTTTTTCTATGAAAAGCAATCCAAAGCCAATACTTTAACAGTTGAATCATTTACTTAGAGTTCAATGTCCAGAGGATACTATCCAGTATTTACCCAACTATTAATAGATAGTATGCCAAATTTCTGGCTAAAATGATTCCTGCGGTTTCCATAGAGAGTGGCTATCCCTTATTGCGTTGTATGTAGTGGAGTTTTAATTGACCGATGGACTGATATCCTGTTACTCTTTCTTCTCTTTATGCGATTTTGTGACTTGCTGCTTTACTTTAGTTGAGTAACTCGTTAAATTAATGGTGATTGAATCCATGCCAAGTGTCCATGCCAACAGCTGGAAGTGTTGTAGCATCCACACCCTGAACTCTGTAAGCCTACCACAAGCACTAGGAAAGGAAACAGGAAGTAAAGTCTGTTTTCCTTTAAAAAAATAGTTGAGCTAACTACTATATTAATGTAAACTATTTTCATAGGGAATAATTTTTATATGTGGGGTAGTTGGCCATAGTAAAACTTTATTTTATTTTTAATTAGATGCTGACTTTTAGATGCCTTTGAGCCATACTAATGTGTGAAGAGTAAATTCGGAACTAGTTGGGCTTTTATAGGGATTTATTGTGTGAAAGCAGCCCTTGGATCCATTTTAGTTTTTCCTAGTACCTAATCACTTTAGCCATAACCAACACACGTAAGATGAAGTTTTCACTATCAACATACCCCTATATAAATTTCTGAATTTTAATGTAGATTTGAAATTTGAACAAGAAGGATCTCATATATAAATTGTGCATACATCTTCCTACTTATTCCTACATGCATACTCCTAGTTATCTTTCCCTTTTGTTTCCAGTGAAAAGCCTAGAGGTCAGATTGCAATTGTTATTTATCTTTGATCATATGACACTAGAAGTCATGTGACAAGTTTGAAAGAACACAGGCTCTGAACTAGATTTATCTGGAATTCAGTGGCACACTTAATTTTTGGAATACTTTTCTCTCTCATTTTGAATATTCTTTCTGTCACTATCTTTAGTCTTACCAATCTTTACTTTTACAATACCAGAACTGCTATTATTCCCTTCTATAGCAATTTTTTTTAACAAATACTGCTTCTTGAATCTGTAAAATGTTTGGTATTTTTATACCTTCCCTTTCTCTTAACTTTTTATATATAAGAAACATAGTTAATAGAAGTTATTTTAATAGCTTTATTGTTTTGGACTTCTGTGTTATTAGGTCATCAAAACCAAACTGATTTGTTTCTACATTGTGGCTTATTTTTCCTGTGGTTTTTTTTACTTGCCTGATTGATTTTATTTGGATGTGAGACACTGAATTTTATCTTCTTAATAGAAACTTGATGTTTTTGCATTTCTGTAAATACTTGAAATTTTCTTTTTGATGTTGTTAAGTTACTTGAAAATGGTTTGTTCCTTTTGTGTCTTTGTTTTACTATTATTAGGCAACTGTGGAGCAGAGCTAGAGTCTCTCTAGACCCAAGAACATGTTGAGTATTCTACCAATTTTGCACAAAGAGCTATGAGATTTATTTAGTCTAACTGAGTGAAGTAGCTGAGGTTCTGTGTGAGTGTTCAGCATTATTCTCTCTATTATTTTTGTGCTTGACTTGTAACAAACAAACTCATGTAACTCATGTACATATTTACTGAGAAAAATTTTGCTAAATACTTGAGTAGATGCTCTGCAAGGTTTCTTTTTTGGTGTTATTGTTTCCTTTGTACACTATACTATGCTGTCCTGCACTTTTTAGCTTTCTTAGTTTTCTTTCTTTTGTTCTTTTCTTCATCTTAGTAAATCTACTGTATTCTGCCTATTTCATTCTTTTCTGTGCTCTCATATGGACATGTTTTCAAGGCAATAAGGACTATAAATAGTACATCTTTCCTCCTTTTTTATTTCTCTTAGTAATTATTATCTTTTATTTATTGATCCTTGAAAAATGTTATATTTTACATATGTGTGTGTGAAAACAACGTGCCCCCCACACCTTTCCTTGGAAGTAGAAGAGTATTAATCAAGTGAAGTAGGGGTGGAATGTTTACTACTCAAGGATTTTTCTGTTTTCTGTGATATTAATGACTTATTTTATACAAAAATTAAAATACCAGGGTAAATTATTTTTATATAGCACTATATTTTGTGAAAGAGCTTTCCCAAAAGTACTGGGAGTCTGGAGACCAAGCCTAGCTTAATAAAATAGGCTTCTCAAGTACAGTGTTCTCTGGTGGGGCTTAGAAGCTACTAGGTTTAAATTTAACAGTGCTTGGGAGTTACCAGGGTGACTTACTCAATGTGAAAGGGGGCCTGAGTTACTGAGGATCAAACTGAAAGCCATAGATGAAAAGCATTTACTCCAATCCTGTTGTATTCTACAACCTCAACTCCTTTTTATTATTATTTTAATGAAGTATGGACTGTGTAGGGTTGGTTAAGTATTAGCTTTTTCATAAATGCTCACCGAGCACTTACTACATGCTAAAGACTCTCTTGAGTTATAAAGTGTGGTATCAATGGTAAAATTATGTGCTCTGAAATATTTTCAAAATATGTATACCACCATTTTGTTTTGTTTTGGTAGTGTTCTTTTAGTACTCAGAGGCTACACAGCACTGGGGATTAAATTCTGAGTCATAACACATACAATACACATGCCTCTTATTTTGAGGTTACATCTCTAATGCCAATTTCTTACATGTATATGTATTCAAGTATTACAATTCGATTCAGTTTTTTGTGGTTTTTTGAGGGGTGGGGGCACAGCCAGTGACGCTCAGGGATTACTCCTGACTATGTGCTCAGAAATAGCGCCTGGCTTGGGATATGGGATGTTGGGATCGAATCGAGGTTCATCCAGGGTCAATCGCTTGCAAGACAAATGCCCTACTGCTGTGTTATCGCTCCGGCCCCTACATTTTGACTATTAAAAATGCTCTACCATAGGACTGGAGCAATAGCATAGCGGGTAGGATTTTACTTTACATGTGACCTACCTGGGTCGAACCCAGGTTATTCTCCTATGTTCCCCTGAGTCTGCCAGGAGGGATATCTGAACTCAGAGCCTGAAATAACCCCTGAGCGCTGCCAAGTGTAGCAAAAAAAAAAAAAAAAAAAAAAAAAAAAAAAAAAAAAAAAAAAAAAAGAACAAAAAGAAACAAATGAAAAAAGCTTTCCCATAGCAATTCTTTTGACAGTGTGTGGTAAAAATAATTGATAATTAATATATATTATCTAAATGAAGGAATGAATGAAAGAAAATTATATGCAAAAGTAACGATAATCTTTTTTCTTTTTGTGGTTTTTGGGTCACACCCGGCAGTGCTCAGGGGTTACTCCTGGCTCCATGCTCAGAAATTGCTCCTGGCAGGCACGGGGGACCATATGGGGATTCGAACCGATGACCTTTTGCATGAAAGGCAAACGCCTTACCTCCATGCTATCTCCCGGGCCCTAGTAACGATAATCTTGAACATTTTAGGATTATATTTTGCTCTAAATAGCATGAAGGTTTTTGAAAATGCTCTTTCCTCTCACTCGTAAAGTACTTTAATTGAAATTCTATATTTTATCTTTGGTATAATTGGTATGCTTTAGAAACTGTGACACTGGAGCCGTGTAGTGACTGAGTCATGGTTATTGTCTCCTGAGTCCATGATCTAGAACTATGCAAAGGACAGAGGGTGTCACACAGAGATTCCTTAGGAGGCCACTCAATAAGGACTCATTGGGTCAAGGGTTGTTAGATTACATCTTATTTTACCTAAAACAAAAATCATCCCTGGTTCCTTTGTATGTTTATTTACAACTTGGATGTACCCCAAGTAAGAGATTGTCTTACTTGTAAACCTGGGTGGGACTGGCTCAAGATAGCCTGAGCTACCTATCTGTCCTTACTGTTCCACACAGGGATGGTCACTGTACTCAATGAATATGTCATTCCTGGCAGGCAGTGGGCTCTTCATATGAGGTAGAAGACTGTCAGACTACATGTGTTTCACCCTCAGTCTGGCTTGGCTTATTTCATGTGCAACCCTGATTCAGAGTCGTTCACCTGGGGTTGGAGGTATAGCGTGTGGTGTGATTTTAAGAGGGGTGCTTCTCCAAGGAGATGATACTAAACTATAGCCCGAACAAAAGATACCGTAATTAAAGAGGCTTATTTTTAATAAAGCTAACTTTTCAAAACTTAAGACTACAGTTTTCAAACTCGAGTTAGGCTTTCAGATTCAATATCTACTTCTGTTCTGACTAATAGCTCTCGTACCAAATTGGTGAGCTATAAAGGTGAAATCGCTTTCCAATCATGTACAGTGTAATATCCTGGCAGTGCCTTTTGAAATGAAAAGACCAAAAGTTCTGTTCTCTTTAAAACAGAATCCATTTAAAGGATATCACAGCAGAGGGCTAAGCACTGAGGGCTAAGGTCTTAACAAATGCTTGTTTAATTGAATTGAGGACAAACTCCGAGAGGCGGCAAAGAGAAGTGAGGGAATCTGCTGCCTCCCTCCTTTCAATTCTGGTCTACTGCCCGAGTTCATCTTTCTTCAGTTTGTCCAGTCTTGCAACAAAGGATAGCTTCAGTTCAGCAGAGCAGCATAGAGCTTGCACGCATGCTGAGCAGGAGGGCTGTTGAGAGAGACTGTGTAGTAAATACAGAGCACTCATTGAAATGCCAAGTGTCACTACTTTGGCATTTAATTATCTGACTTGCTGGCAGCTAGAAGTAGAAAAGCAAGGAGAGAAAAAAAAAGAAGAAGAAAAAGACAGTGAGAAACAGAAGGCAAAAACTGGACAGTGACCTGATATAGACAGTTGGGCCAGAAGCAAGATTACTTCTTACTAATAAGAAAGAAATAAATAAAAACTCAAAACTGTTAAAATTAGTTTTTGAGAAGAAGTCTTAATAAAAAGTCTTCCAATCTGAAAAACTATCACTTTGAACATACAGAAGGATAATCGATAAATGCATAAAGTGAAGATCATGTTAGCTTATATTTAAGGTCGACTCTCAAAAGTATCTTGACACATAGCAGAGTCGTATGAGAAAGATATTTGAACAAAGCACCATCAGTTCCACAGGAGCTCCATCACATATGAATTAAAATGGCATGGCTACCTAGCTTGCAACAAATGGAGTAAAAAGATAGTTGCTTCTGAGGTAGCAGACAAGAATTTTAACTCTAGGTTTCCCTATTTTTAATTGTAACCTGGGACTTCACTCAGCCTCTGAGTTTGCTCAATTCTTTGTGCATCCTAGCAGAAGCTTTCATATTTGGGCAACTATCTCATAATTTGGGGGATTATGCTTGCCTAAAAGTCACTTTACTAAGTGCCCAATGCTAAATACAAGATAGTGACTATAGAGATGGCACAGCGGCGTTTGCCTTGCAAGCAGACAATCCAGGACCAAAGGTGGTTGGTTCGAATCCCGGTGTCCCATATGGTCCCCTGTGCCTGCCAGGAGCTATTTCTGAGCTGACAGCCAGGAGTAACCCCTGAGTACTGCTGGGTGTGACCCCAACACCAAAAAAAAAAAAAAAAGATAGTGACTATACATATTAGACAAAAAGCCTTTAGTATTGTAGAGTGTTATTTCATTTAATAAAGGAAAGTGTTAAAAAGGATGGGGGCCGGAGAGATAGCATGGAGGTAAAGCGTTTACCTTGCATGCAGAAGTATGGTGGTTCGAATCCCGGCATCCCACATAGTCCCCTGAGCCTGCCAGGTGCGATTTCTGAGCATAGAGCCAGAAGTAACCCCTGAGCGCTGCTGGGTGTGACCCAAAAACAAAAACAAAAAGTGTGAAAAGGGGAAAAGAAAAAGTGTAAACTACCAAACAATACTATGTGTATATATATTAAATTTTGTATACTATATTCATAACATTGTGCCCAATTATGTTTATAAAGTAATTTTATATTTAAATAAGAAAAGTACAGAACAATCACTTTCTGGCCTTTTAGCTTAGATCAAGTGTAGAAAACCACAAAACAATATGTGGTCCATATTAACAGTATTTATTTATGTAAAAGCATTTATTTATTATTATTATTATTAGCATGTTTTATTTATATAATATGAAACATTAAAAGGAATACAATATCTACATATCTATTCCTACCTCTTTAAAGGAATGGCTGGATTTTTGTCAACAGTTTTTATATGTGGTTTCCCCTATCAGTTTTCTCTGGGAAAACACCCCCTTGAGTGTTCCCAGCTGCCTGTGAACCTCTCTGAGGGCTTCTATCTTCCTCTCTCGTTGTCCTTGCTCGTCTCCTGTGAATATTTCACTAGGCAGGTTTGTATGTTAATACTCTTCTGTCCCTGCCATTTGTCTCTTAGGTTTAGAGCAGGGCAGTGTGCACCCAGTGACGTGAACTGGCCTTTTGCTGCCATGAATACTGTTCTTCACTCACAAATAAAAGTTAGCAGTGTTTCATTGCAGCGCAGTGAGAAATTAGACCTTCTAACCGGCTGGATGCAACAGCCTGGCATAGAAATGGTGATGACTGCTCGTGCTAGTGGTTCAATTCAATTAGGAGTATTTTTTCTTCCCTCTTTGGTAAAAGGGGTAGTCAAGATGAATGCCTCACAAACTTCTGAAATATGTACTTGTATAAAAGGACTATTAAAGTAAGGTAACATCTCTATGATCTTTGAACTAAGCCTTCATTCTGCCATTATTGATGTAGCTGCTTTAAGCCGTCTAATTAAAATTGGAGTGACAGATTTGTTATTGAAAATCTGAAACCCAGCTCACATCCGTACAGCACATCTGAGCAGGGTATATATCTGCTGTTTTGATGGGCTCTCAAAATTGCTACGCTGTGCCGGGTGCCAAAAGAAATTCAATAAATCCTTTATTTTCTTACCTAGCAGCTCTCATTAGTTTTTTTTAATAATAGCACTAGTGAATATCAACTTCATTTCTCCAAAATAAATTAAGTGTATCCATTAGGCTTGTAATTATAGCATCAGAAAGGAGTTTATTCTGCTACAAAGGGATGTCAAGGTTGATAGAGCCAAGATCTTCCCTTTGGCCCTTAAATTTTAAACATTGTTTTGCACATAGAATGGAGATCCAATATCTGGGTTGAAGAGGGATGGCCTATCAAGGTCATTTGTCATCTGAACTGACAATATTTCTCCGCACTTGGAGTTCTGAGCATACGGTATCAAGTGGTGTGAATTTTGCAGATACTAAGTGAAAGCTGGTCACCAGTGAGCAGCCTACAGTTCAGAGCCTGTTAAACAAACTACATAAACCTCAGAGTAGGAGAACATGACAGAAGGTTGTGTTATCTGAAAATTTAGCTAATTTTTTTTAACCAGTGGTAGCCATCTGTCGTGGTTATTCAGATTCTAGGGCGAAATTAAATGGAAGGCATTGCTGTGCAATTAAACAGTTTTGTTCAAAATATTTTCATACCTTTCCCTCTTTCAGTAACTTTTATTTTAACCACAGATGTCATCTGAGTGTTTTTCTTTTTTCTGTTTCTGTCTTCCATGACATAGGGAAACCTCATTGTTCTGCTGGCTCTTAAAGAATGGAGTTGTGGGATATTAATGTTAGTAAGTGGCATAGAAAGTTTTTTCTCGATTTTAAGCTCCTGTGGCCTTACAAAGTAATTCAGAGTCTTAATTGAGATATCTGGATATTTAAATTTACTCATACAGGCTTTCTCTGCAAGTTAACAGAAGTTAGTATATAAGCAGAGCCCTATTTCTGTCTTCCCAACCTCAGAAAAGGAAGGTGGTAACGAAGCATGAAAAAGTTGAGCAGAGCACCAGACGGTGGCCAGAATTTATCATTTAACTTCCTTCTCCAATATAGGGGAAAAGGAAGTTTGTCACTTCCCATGTGTTGAAGAGTAACAAAGGGTTTAGAAGCTTGAGGTATCACTGCCTTCTCAGGCAAGTATAGAAGTTTGAAAGATACGTAGGGAAGGTAACATCTCTTTCTTCCCAGCTTCTGACTTCATGATTAAAAGGAAAAATGTCACGTGTTGACGTGAAGGCAACTAGGTGTCATTTCTCTTTAAATAGTACAAAACATATGGGGGCAGGATTGCATTTGTCACAAATTGTCAAAATATTTTTTCAAACCAAAATCTTCTAGGGATGGTTCCAAATGTGCCTGATTTTCCCATGCAATGAGTAGCTTGACCTTTACATTAACAGATATATTTATAAATACACATATGGCCTACCAGGACCCGATTGGCTACTCAGATGATGAGCAGAGAGAGAATTATGGGTGTTTCACCTACACGGAGTTTAGAAGGTTGTTTTTGTTTTGTTTTGTTTTAAAAAAGTACTATTTTACTTTATGGTTTCTCTTATAGTTAACTCATTTATTTGCACATACTGACATGTGTGGTTTGTTTGTCAAGGCAGGCTGTGGAGGTCAAATTGATTCACATGAATAGATGTTTTTCATACTGTTTTTATAGAATGATATATCTCCCCCCAACCATGTGAATTTGTAGGCTTGTCAATGTAGACAGCAACCAATGAATATTAAGAGAGTGTCATACATTTTTATTTGTAAGAATGTAGATTAAACTTTTAAGTAATTAGGAACTCTGGTTTATTTAGGAACCTGGAGAAGTTTAAGACAACAATAGTACAAAACCAATACCTATGAGGTCCTTTAAACTGCTTAAAAATGAAAAGTCAGGGCCAGGTTGATAGCACAATGGTAGGGTGTTTGCCTTGTATGTGGCCACCCAAGACAGGCTTGGCATTCCATCTGGTCCCCGAGCCTGCCAGGAGAGATTTCTGAGCGCAGAGCCAGGAATAACCCCAGATATGACCCAAAAAAACAAAAAATCAAATAAAAAAAAAAAAGAGAGAGGCCATCCATGAAAATGCAAAAGCTAAATAGTGTCCTATTCAGAAGTCAATTTAGTTCCCAAAATTTTTAGAAATATTGATTGTAAGATTCCTACTGAACAGTTCTAAAACTGCATTTTTCAGGTAACTTAGAGTAACTATCTTTCAGTCTTTTGAACAGCCAAATGCATTCTTGGGAAAAACAAAATTTCATTCCATTCTTTCCTTCTGGAATCTTCAGTGGTATCTTTTTCATTTCCCTCCCTTGATTTTCCACTTTCTCTGTAGTAGAGAACCTTCTTTGTTACTAGGTTAGAATAGCAACCTCCTCTTCACCAGCCACGGTTTTCTAGACCTGGACCTGCCAGATTTTTTGTTTCAAAAACCTGTATTCAAAAATATTATAATATTTAATGCCCCTTTTCAACTATAGTGCAACCCCAGGATGTAATAAACTCTCACACCAGTTGGAAATCATGCTAATTTAGGATGTTTCTCTTGCCTACTTCTTCCTATCCTCCACGTGCATATTATATTTTTCTTTTTTGGTTTTTGGGCCACACCCAGTGACGCTCAGGGGTTACTACTGGCTATGCGCTCAGAAGTCTCTCCTGGCTTGGGGGACCATATGGGAAACTGGGGGATCGAACCGCTGTCCGTCCTAAGCTAGCATGGCAAGGCAGGCACCTTACCTCCAGCGCCATCGCCCGGCCTCCATATTATATTTTTCAATCCCATTGCCTTTCTTTTACATTTTATTTTTTCATATTAACATTTCAGGATGAATTTTGATTCCCCAATAGTCACCTACTCTTGTTGATGACATTAAAGGACATTTTCCTCTAAGCTAAGACACAATGAAGTTGCCTGAGTGAATTGCATACTTTTGCAACTGAGTTAATTTCTTTTTCAGTTTCACAGTCACAGTAAAATGTGTAAATAGAGACCTTAATTCTCCCTCAGCTACAATCTATAGTCTTTAACACTTCTGAGGTGGAAAAAACAAAGGAAACATGTTCTTATAAACTTGTTATACTTCGTTGTAAATTCTCCCCATGTACTCTCTGTTCTCTTCAATAGGGATCAATTGTTTACCCTGAAGGCCCAAATGTAACTAATTGACTTTTAGAAAATAGGTGAGGGACACGTGTCTGTCTGCAAGGAACTAGGAAGTTTTCTATCAACTCTCAATTCCTTAATTGCATTAAAATTATCAAGACACTAAAATTTCAAAGGCAGCAAGGATTCTTTATATAATTACTTTATGTGTTTGGACAAAGGATTCTGGAAATTTCTGTTTAGTAGAATTACAACACTGCTGTTTAAAGTGAACTAAAGAGAGATTCTGGATCCAGAAATGAATTAGTAAAGAAGAAAAGAGGTTAAATTAAACCTTTATAAGCATAGATTTATTTTGTGTATTAAGAATCATTTATTAATTTATTCAAATCCTGTTCTTGACCTGCCACTGTATGTAATTCATAAAATTTCGTGTTGAAAAAGGAAAAAATAGGTGTAAATCCAGAACACTTTACTCTGTTTTCATGTATGGTAGGGAAGGTCTCAAAAAGCTTTACACATCTCATTTGTAAAGCAAGTAAGTGAGAATTTGTACCATATGTCCACCTATTTTTTTTGTATTACAGAAATCATAAGTGATCTAAGCTCATAAAAGATTGATTTTGTAAGAAGTTTCCTTTCTGTTAAGAAATTTCACCTAGGTCTTTGAAACTTCAAATGGATTTCAATTTTTTTTGAATCAAGCCAAACCTGATTTGGCTTTCAACAGCGAAATGAACATGATAAGATTTCATAAAAAATAAGCGATTGTAAAATTTCCTTTTCTAATTTTACCTTTTAATTATAAAGTTGAAAAGGAGTTGAAATTATAAAGTTGAGAATGATGTTTTCTGTTACACACATTTTATTTAATTAATTAATTTATTTATTTTTGCTTGTGGTTTTGGGGTCACACTCGGAAGTGCTCAGGGGTTATTTCTGGCTCTGCGCTTGAAAATCGCTCCTGGCAGGCTTGCGAGACTCTATGGGATGCCGGGATTGGAACCACCATCCCTCTGCATGCAAGGCAAACGCCTTACCTCCATGCTATCTCTCTGCCCCCATCCCACATTTTATTTTTAACCATTACTTGGAGGTTGCTTACCTGTTTTATAATCTGAATTTTATGTTTTGCGAAATACTTATTCTCAAATTGAATTGGCTTTACTTTTAGAATTTCTGACAACTCATCCTATAGGGACACACAGATTTAAAGACCAATGTATATCTGAAACCAACAAATGTTCAGAAACAAATTAATTAGCAGAATGAGCCCAACTAGCAACAAGAGCATACAAAACCTTCTGACAACCAAGTTTATTACCTTATTGAGCAATAAAGTAATTTTCATAAATGTTCTTGTTGCTGATTTTTTCTTTTTTCTTCCTCCTTGCTTTCCAATTTATATTTTTAATATTTATCCCACTTATCTGGAAACAACTAAGTTGTGATTAACTATGTGGTACATTGTTTTTAAATAAATAATATATGCAGAAAAAATTTCTAACAAATGGATGAAATTTTTCCATAAAAATATATAATTGTTAGGTTGTAGGAATCATAATAGCAGGTGTTTTATTTGTGTGGGAAACAACCTGGACTTAAGTATTTCACATTTGATTCTGAGAGGTAATCTATGTGATAGAAGTGGTTTGTTTATTAGTTTTGGTGCAAGATATCCATAAGAAATTAGGGTTGGTGGGTCCTTCTAAGAAAATCAAACATCGATTTGGGTTGAGGGTTTTGGATCTCATTTTAGTCAACCTAGAGACAGAATAATCATGAAAAGTCAACCAATCATGCATATGTAATTAAACCCTAATAAAAATTCTGGACACTAAACTCAGGTGATCATTGCGACTGATGATATTCCCTACAGATTGTCTTTAGCCAATGCAGAGAAGGTAATATGTTTGGGTGAAAAAGAAAGTTTCTATAATAGGAAACCTCTTAGATATCTCTATTTAATGTCCCTTTCCTAGGAAAATTTTGATCTATAATTTCGCTAATGATGCTGAACCATGAATATAGTAGCCTTTTGTCATTTTTCTAGTAGATTATAAAATGTAAGTGAAAGTAGTTTTTGGAATTTCACAAATTTCTCAATTAGTCTCAATTGTGAAAGCTTTCTTTTGAAGGATCATGGACTCTGAATTTTTTTTTTTTACTCTTGAAATTTATGTCAGAATTCTCTAGAACAACGTTCACTACTGAAAATATATATTTGGGAAAGAATTATAACAATATAAATATCAAACTTCTGTTTTCAAAGAAGTCTTTCCAATATTTTGTTTCTTTGTTTTGTGTGGTTTCATTGAATGTTTCAAGGCATCTTCCTGACTCTGTGATCAGTAATCACCTCTGTAGGGCTTTAGGAGACCATATGTGATGCCAGGGGTCAAACTGATATTGGCTACATGTAAGGAAAATGCCTTGATCCCTATAATTCCTTTAGTTGTTCCCCACCATTTTTTAAAACTAGTTGAGGAATAAATGATATTTTCTTCTTAAACATAAACATAGATTATTCATAATATCACTAATATAGTGAAGTAAGTATTTAAGTTAAAATCACTGGTTGTAAGTCTAGTCTTTCATAGAAAAATACATTTTCTCTGGTATTCAAATCTATGTGTGAAAGGTAGAGGAGATATGAAAAACTACTTTATGTTATATGAAAGTTTACCCACCTTTCTGAAAAAAAAAAAAGCCTCTGCTTGTGCCACAGATGGCAGGACAGTGCCTACTTACCAAGTTTTATTTCTTGCTAGCAAGAAACAGCAGCATCCTGAAAATGCTACCACCAGGACCCATTGCTGTCGAAGAATGATAAAACTCGTTTATTTCTTGTAAGATGATAACACATTATCAACCCAAACAAAGATGTTCCCCTGACTTCTTTCTTTCTTTAACCTCTTCCTTTGATAAGTAAAAGTCTACTGGATAGTACTTTTGTATCTCTCTAGAGACTTTGCTGCTGCTGGGATTGGGAATTGGGTTGAATAAAGAAAGGAGTTCTGGCTTGGAGCTCAGGCAAGGAGAACCTAGGCAAAAAGCAATGGATATCATGATTATTCTCCCCTGACTGGCTTGGTATTATTTCTTCACCACAGTCCTGCTTCCTCAGACCTGACTACTTAGGGTTTAGAAATATGGTGCCTGGGGCGGTCTCACAATTCATGTATATTTATTTTACAATGTCTAAGTCTTAGAAAAAATAGACTACCATTCTAAAATGTAGTCAAATTTAATGGCTAGAGCTGAATCATCAATTCAGCACAACACATATATTTTCAAAGAACTGTTACAGGTGTAAGTGTAAATAAATGCCCCAAATGAAGTAATTACATTATGTCTATCAAATAACTGGATGCCTATCATGCTACTGTGTGTGCTTCAGATTCATTTATTATGCTTAGACCCAGCTTTGCATCCTGGTATTCATGGTGCCAAGAAAACCTGAGCATGTCAGTTGCATCTTAATTATGCAATAGATCACTTCTCATTTCCCATTCTCTCTTTTCAGAATTCTGTTGTTAGTTTACTAAGATGGCTTGTTTAGAATTTTCTCTCTTTTTTTGGAATGTCATTTTTTACATGTAAATGATGACTACATAGAAATCAGATCATCACTTTTCTTTCTTTTTTCTTTTTTTTTCTTTTTTAGTGCTGGATCAATAATACCATGAGTCCAGTCTTGCCTGGTGTCAGTGACACCATAATATTGTCACACTCACACAAAAATCAATTTCAAGCTTCTTGATGAGGGTAATCAGATAGAAATGGGACAGGAAGGATCTGAAATGAGCCCTTAAATATCCTAATTTGAAAGAAGAAATGTGGTTATCTTATTGTAAAGCTGTACTTCAATAGAGATAAAAAATTCTGAGGTCCTTTCCTCCTTTGCCATTCTTCTTTCTTCCCTTCTTTCAGCCTTATCTGCATTTATTATTTAATTCAGAAGACCAAGGAAATTCAGAAGGGCAAATACAGCTAACTTTAAACTAGTTTCCTGACTTAGATGTTGCTCACCTTAGCAACCTTTTCTCTTTTGCCAGCATCATTCAAGCTGATTAATTTTACATATTCCCAGAAATTTAGAAGTTGAACTGTATTGACCTGAGTGAGGATTTCCTGTACTTTTCAGTCATCAAAATAATCTGAATTTCTTTTCTTATTAAAATGTCTTGAATGGAGCCAGAACTTCGGTACAGCAGTAGAGCCTTACACGTGGCTGACCTAGGATGGACCATGGTTCGATCCCCCAGCTATCCCATATGATCCTCCAAACCAGGAGCAATTTCTGAGTGCAGAGCCAGGAGTAAACCCCAAGCATCACCAGGTGTGGCCTAAAAACCAAAAGAAAATTACAAAATAAAAAATAAAAATTTTGAATTATTTGGGACCAGATCATTCTTTGTGGAGAGGATTTTTCTGTGCATTGCAGAATGCTTAAGAGATTCCCTGACTTTTACAAACTACTTTCTGTTTGTACTACCTTTGCTTCCCAATATTACCACACACAAATACAAATACACTCACAAAATTTTGATATTTAATGTTATGTAGGCATTGAGAAATTTTTCCTTAGAGGCAAAATTGCTAATAGTTGAGAATTACTTTTCTAGGCTAGAACACTGTAGAGTGGGATGTCTATTTCTAATTTATTTAAATAAGAAAACTCTGAAAAACTTGTAGGTTGATAAAGTTATAATTTTTCCTTTTTTTTTTTTTTTGGTTTTTGGGCCACACCCGGTAACGCTCAGGGGTTACTCTTGGCTATTCGTTCAGAAGTCACCCCTGGCAGGCACGGGGGACCATATGGGGAACAGGGGGATCGAACCGCGGTCCGTCCTAGGTTAGCGCAGGCACCTTACCTCCAGTGCCACCGCCTGGCCGCCATTTTTCCATATTTTAATAATTTTTAGTTTTTTAAAGTTGGCTAAAAAATCCTTGCAGTTTAGACTCAAGTCCCACAAACTACCAGAATTTTATTTATTTATTTATTTATTTATTTATTTATTTATTTTTATATTTATAAACTTAAATATTTCTTTTTTTTAATTAATTTTTATTTTAATTATGACAACAAAGATGCAAAGAAAGAGGACAAGATAAAGTTACAGTGGAAGCACAATCACCCATAAATAGAGTTCTCGGTAGTCCCCTTGATGATATCCCAGCCTTGAAATTTCAGCCAGAGAGCATTAAGAAAAACAAAGCTGAACCCATGTACAATACAATTACTTTGTCCCTCAAATCCCCAGTTGTAGTACATACTATTTCTTAGCAGTACACAATATAATCTAAAGAC
>PVKC010018410.1:0-19663 GCA_004027635.1 Crocidura indochinensis
ATCCTGTCTATCCAAAGCATTCCTGAGGAAAAAAGTTAGATATTTTTATTTTAAAACAGCTTTTACATTTACTAAGAGTTGTACAGATAACAGAACTAACACCCTTTTACTCAGATTCTATTGAAGTTAATGTTTTACACATGACACTCATGTTGGTATGATCTATTATCCAAATCTCACACTATATTCAACTTTTACCAATTTTTCCACTATTGTCATTTTTTCCATTCTAGAATCTAATCCAGGATACCATATTACATTTAGTCAGCATGCCTAAATCATCCTTAATCTGTGACTATTTTTCATCTTGTATTAGGCCAGTATTTTAGAGAAGATATTTCAGTTGGGTCTCTGTTGTTTTCTCATGATTAGAGTGGAGTTATAGCTTTTTATTTTCAAGAATGTTAGAGTTGACACCTTGTTGTCCTTCATATTGCCTTATGCCCAAGTTAATTAGCATCAAACAGACTTCACTTTCATATTGGTTGGCAATTGTAATTGATTGAGATAGCACCTTACAGGTTTCCTTTCTATTCTCTATTGTTAGACTCAAGTTACCAAGCTTAGCCAAACTCCAAGGAAAGGATTTAATATCCACCTTCTTGAGGGAAGAGCATTATTTGCTTGCTTGATGTTGCAATTGGAAAGCGTTTTCCCTCTGGAAGAAATCCACAGGTTTACAACACAAACAAGCTTCTGGCTTACAGAATGCCTTTTAAACATTTGAGTCATACACATGTCTTATTTTTTAATCTTAGTGGTATATATTCTTGTATATATTCATTGTGAATTACAAGTCTTTTTCAGTTGTATTTCAGGCATATAGTGACAGTGAATTAGGTCCATTCTCACCACCAGTATTGACCTCCTTCCACCAGAGTTCCCAACATACATCCCATGCCTCCACTCTTAGTTCCCTGGTCTACTAGAGCAATCGGTCCATTTTGTGTTTAGTTTATTATAGTTTGTATTGTTGACTTTGACTTTGGTATTTAGGTCTGACTATTTATTTCCTCACTCAGTGTACCTGAGTCCATTTGGCTCTCGGATACCAAACACTTTTTTTTTCTTTTCTCAATTTGTAGGAAAATATAGAAATGCAAAGAGGTATATTTGATAAATTACTTTCTAGTCTTTTTGAGGGGGGCACACCTGGCAGCACTTAGGGCAGCTTCTGGCTCTGCACTCAGAAATAACTCCTGGCAGGCTCAGGGATCAAACCCAGGTTGGCTGCGTGCAAAAGAAATGCCCTACGTACTGTGATATTGCTCTGGTCCATATTTTCTAGTTTTATTTGGTACTTAATGAAGAGTCAAGCTTTAAGTAATCTAAATATTCTACCATTGTCTTTGAACAAAAGAATTACATTTGTTTTTTAAATCCTGAAATCAGTGATTTTGACTATAAAGTATATACAGAATTTTTTTTTTAAGTCTGCAAGCCTTCTTTCAGAAATAAAAGGTAGAAAGTCATCTAAGTTTTCTTGGGTACCTGGAAAATTAAATTTCTACTATAAATATTTTTAACAATAAAAAGTAATTGTAATAAATATAATAAATACATAGTTTATCATTTTCTATTTAAATGTGTCTATAGGGCTGGAGTAGTAGCACAGCAGTCGGCCTTACATATGGCCGACCCGGGATGGACCTGGGTTCTATCCCCAGAGTCCCATATAGTCCTCCAAGCTAGGAGTGATTTCTGAGTGCATAGACAGGAGTAACCTCTGAGTGTCAGAGGGTGTGGACCAAGAAGTAAATAAAAAGTGTCTATATAAATACATAATACATAAAAATAAAATTAAAATAATCTTAAATAACAATTATTCTCACTGACTAAATGTATTCAATACATGGAACATTTATTAGTATCTTATAATTTTTATTTATATTTCTTATAAAATTACCTATGAAAATGGGCTATATAGTGGGTATGATACTTGCCTTACATACAGTCATACTGGGTTTGATCCTACAAGCACTATTTATGGGTCAGTGAACCCTACTAGGAGTGATCCTTCAGAGTAGAGCCTAGAGTAACTCCTGAGTACTGCTGGATATGGCCCCAAATTAAAAATCTATAAGGGAAATAGTATTCATTTCACAATAAAAAGAAGTTGATGTTCAAAGGGAGAAATAACCTTCCCAAAGATTGCATGACAAGTAGCAAGGCTGGAATTTGATCTTAGGTGTTTGATTATCAACTGTGAACCTAGCAAATGGTTGTAGATTGACTGATTAAAATTGGATAGAGAAAAAAATTAAAATTTGAAGATTGAACTAACAACAAGTATTTTAAAAAATTACACACAATCACACATGATTGAAGAAGACAGGTGTTAGGATGTGCTTGCATAAAAAGGAACTGCCATTTCAAGTCAATCAAAAGAATCATCCTGACAGGTTGATCTGTGAAAAAATGGTGGCTTACTCTGAATTATATGAAGTCAGAGGAGCATTTTTCAATATTTGCTGCAAGTAGAGAGATCGATTATACTGTTTTATTTTATATGCTTTATGTGCCCTGTATAAGATGTTTTCACTATTATTAGGGAAACAAGATTCCTAAAATGCCTGCAGAAAACAGGAGAAAAATAAAAAGTCACCATAGTGTGAACACTTCCATATAATAAAAAGCATGAATTAAGCAGGTAAAAATAAATTTCTCTGTATGTGAGTCTGAGTGAGAAAAAGAAATATGAGAAAGCATAATAACCTCAGACAGTTAACTTCAATGTAACACTATATTATGTTTTCTAGAAATTACCTTAATATTTTTATATCTGATAAGTATTTAATTTTATTTAGTTATGATTTTAAAATTAGAATTTTTCCTTATATCTTGGCTTGAAGAGATGCCTTGGAATCTATTTATTAACCTTAGAGATTATTGACATTGACCTTTCCACCCTGATATCCATGGAATATGCAAGGTAACTTCACAACGACCCATAGGGTTAGGCTATCGGAAACTTCAGTATCCTGAATGGGATAAAGATAATGCTAAGTTCCATTGCTTTGAACTCAAATGATATGACTTCAATAAGTGCACAGTAATAATCTGGCTCTACAGAAATGGACATCTGGCTCTGAAGGGAATGGGTGAACAGTCATGATATTCACCTACTTTCTGAATCTTGACCTGGTCTGTCACTCTTACTGTCTCAATGGAACAGAAATTCTGGGGTATGAAGTGCTCTGACTGCATGATGCCTTTCCATCAGAAAATCTGGATTATGGCTCTGAAACAGACTCGGGATTTCTGGATGCTTCTTTTTCTTTCTCCTAAATTTAGAATTTCATCTACTACATATTCCTGCAAAGTTCTGCTTTCTCAGGCTGGTGTGGTGTTGGCTACAAGTCTCTCTAAGAATTATAGAAGTTTAAGGGGTCTGTACATGTTGAAAGTTACCTTAAAGAGCAGTCCTGGTCCTCAGTTGATGGTTGGAAGCTTGTTACAAATAGCAGGAAAATACAATTATGGTACAGAAGGGAACAATATGACAGTGATAGTTTGAAATGACCATTCTGTGCAAGAACTGTGTGCTGAAAGGAGATACAGCAGTAACAATATTGCAAATCAGTGTCTAAAAGGAAAAAAATGAAATAGAGAGAAATAAAATGTCTGCAGGTGGGGGAGAGGGCAAGGTAAGGGTGGAAGACAAACTGGAAACGCTGGAGGTGAGAAATGTGCACTGGTGAAGGAATGGGTGTTGAACATTGTATGAATGAAACTCAATCATGAACAACTTTGTAACTGTGATTTTATGGTGATTCAATTAGTTTAGTTATAAAAATAATAAAATATAATATCAAAAGAAAAAGTTAAAAAAAAAGAAAGAGCAGTCCTGGTCGTCATGTTTCCTATGTCTCTGCCATTCCACAAAAACATAAGTGCCAATTTATCAGCTGAAAACAGGCCTTTTAGTTTAGCCATGGTGAGGTGTGTGTAACTGAGCCCAAAGGACAAACATCTAAAACTATGCATGTCTGCTCTGTTCTAGACACTCAACCACCACCCCTTCCCTCTTTTCTCTGTCTTAATTCTGTAATTTAAAATTAAAAAAAAAAGAATTTTTACTCGGCTTTCTTTCTCCTAGTAATCCTCAGTCAAGGATTACTGTGTGTCACCCTTTCTTCCCTCATGTAAACAGTACCAATCTTTTTATTTCAAGTATTGACTTGGGAGACAAACCAGTTCTCATTTCTATTTTCAGGCTTGTCTACAAAGTGTTTTAAGACTTCATGTTACGAGCAGCAAGCCTGTGCCCGGTGGGTCGAAAGGGTACAGAGTCAGTCTCTGTTTCTCAGCTGGGTTCATTGATTTGATACAGCTTCTTTTGTTACTGCTGAGATGGGGGTAGGGAAGACTTGGATTAATAAAAGCATGAAATAAAATACACATGTAAAATGCAGTAAGTAACAAAGAAGGATGAAAAGTGTAGGACTGAAGAAGCTTGTTGTGTAAAAATTGAGGTTTCTGTGGTCTGTACCGTGGTTTATTTGGGAAATCCGTACCATAGACACCTTATGAAATTTAGGGAGGACATTCAATTGATGAATTTCCAAATGAAATGCATACATGAAAAATTAATATTCAGGTAGCATGACCACTTAATATCTATTTTTCCTCCTTCAATAATGTTGCAAAGACACAGCATTTACATTATAATATATATAGGTCATTTGTGTCAGTCTCACTGACCTTTATGCACTCTGTATTCTTTGAGGTATAGAGAATAATACTTTAAAAATCTCAACTTACTTGAGAATGCTTCAGAGAGTTAATGTAGTATGTGAAAAATAACTAACAAAATTTGGCACTACAAATATTTCTAATTTAGCAAAAGATGTTGACAAAAGTGTTATGAGAATAGCTGGGGTATTCAAATTTCTGTGATTTGTGATAATCAGGATAAGGCATATGTGGCCTACTTATGCTCCATCAGAATCTCTATTGACAAGGTATGGTTACTGATTTTGGTAGTAAGGATGAGGAAAGCTTTGTACCAAAGGTCCTTTCTTCATCAGTCTTTCATATTATCAGTGCCAAGTGTTCTAGTTACTCTAGATAATTTTCGTTTAAGTTGTAAAAAATTTTGTGGTCATCTGTGTAACAGAGACCTAAAGAGAACAGATCTGAAGCAAAGCAGACAAGGTCAATTATTAATGTATTTTTCTTGAACATTCAGAATTTTATGGATGCTAAATGGTAAAAGGAAACTCTGATGCTCTGACAGACAGGTATAAAAGATGATTTGATTTTTCTAATTTCCTATAAAAGTGTCTGAAAAATTTTCACATCAATTACATGCAATTTGAGTTGTTATGTTTAAATTATTTTAAGTGGCATCCTTCGACAAGCAAAAAGTGAACTTAAACTCCATCCTCCTTTTCTATGCCAAGCACAAAGTCTCATTGAATTGTGTGACAGACCTTAGCCACCATCCTTATCAGATGTTTTCAAGTGCCTCAGCAGTTATATCCACTGTCTTCACATTTAACTGACAATGAGTGCTTTTTACAGTTTGCCTTTTTAAAATGATCACAAACCATCACAGCTATTCAGGAATCACAGTACATGAATAGCTTACTTATTTATAGAAGATTTTTTTCTTTATGAAGCCATACTTAGTACCTTTTTACTATTATAAAAATAATGTAAAATTGGAAGTAATTTAAAGCCAATGTCAAGCTCTCATAATTTTTCCTCCAACAACTTACATTTTTGTGTATTTGTTTCTATTCATTTTCTCAATAAGCAGTATATCTGTAGATTATTATAACGGTCCTGTTTGGGTAAATACCTTTTTAAATCAGTGACAGAATTTTTCTTACTTAGATGTTCTTTGTGCTAAAAATTGTACAGATTTGTGTATGTGCTCCCAACCTTTTCCTTCCTTTTCACTTGTATCCTGTTTTGGAAAACTCATTACAAAATAAAAAGAAAAGCTACTGAATAAAATTGAATAATGCTGAAACTGGTCAAATAAATCAGAGTGCAAACTCATTCCTGAAACTAGAAATTGAATGGAGAAAGGAAACAAACATTGGTTGATCGTTCTTAGAGAAGAAGAAAGGATAAATGCCTTTTGCAGTTGGAAACCATGAATTTCCTCTGTCTGCTTTTTTGAACACTATTCCCTCTAGTTTTATATTACTCCCCCTTGATTAATTCTCTTTCACTTCAGGTTCTACATAAAGTTAGCACTTGTACCTATACCTCTATTTATCCAATTGGCTATTTGGCCTGATACTGAGAATAACTGCTACTGTTAGACTGCAGTGTGTGGTTGAGGTTCAAACTGCCAGATTCTAAAGCACAGGTATTAGAGAGGATAAAATACAACCTGTATTCCACAGTAAGATCCACAACACAAATATCTTCAATCAAGTCATTCACTAATTCTTAGTTCTTTAGTGGTGGTGTTCATACTACCTATATGTTGTTTTGTTCTTCGGATATAAACTTTATTAACTCTGGGAGTTGGCCAGGTAACAAATGCATGAAAACAAACCCAGAATAAGAAAATCAAATGCAGAAATATATGCAAACTATTTTTATTGTTACTGAGCTATGTTATGGGGATGTAACCTGATATAAATATGTAAATACACAAATATTTTAAATTCAAAATTGAAAAAAATACAAGTTGAAAATAGAAACAATGATTCTTTCAACACAGCATCCTTTTATGCACATTAAACCCATATGCCTTTCCTCTTTTTTTTTCTGAAAATACGACTTGTTCAATCTGTATCTTATTTTCCTACATTTGGTATAGAAGCAGGTTCAGAGAAATAATTCCTGAGTATAAGAGAGCAAGTGGGTGAGCATGATGCTATGTGGCAACTGATATTAAACCTTAGAGCTAGGAAGGTGATAGGTCTGTGGTGGGGACAGTGGGGACCTAGAAAGCTCAGGCTCCTTTCACAATGCCGGCAACCACTACTCAACTCCAGACAATTGCTGACACTTGTTGACACATAGGAATGTGGGCCCTGTGTTATTAATCTTCCACTTTCTCAAGAAAAGCTCTGAATCTGGATTTTTAGTAAAATTCTTGAATTTTTCAATGTTTTTCTACTTTAAAACACACTTTGGGCCAAATTAAACATGTCAGGGTACGAGCTGACATTTTTGTGAGATGCCATTTTGTTTTTTCTGGACTTTCTATAGGTTGGCAAATTATGGCCAGCAGGACAATTCCAGACCACCATCTGCTTTTGTAAATAAAGGTTTACTGGAACACAGCCATTCTCATTTGGACTATGTCTGTATGCATGCTACCATGGCAGAGTTCATTAGTTATAACAGAGATCGAATGGTCTACATGAGCTAAAATATGCACTATTGGGCATTTATTAAAAAGTTGGTCGACCTCTTGTTTAATTTAATATAATCTGGTAAAAGATAAGCTTTTAAAAAATATCTTCCTTATTTTAATTTAAAATTGATCTACACGTTTATTCATTGGTCTTGTATCTGTTCCTAGTTGGCTGTCATATAAAACATTTGAATTATCTAGGATTATTTAGTCGTAATAATCCAAGTATGTTTTGAACATTATTTAGATCCCCAAACTCACCCAAATTATATAGTCTCTTGGGTAAGTAGTAAAATTTGAATAAGTAGTATATTTTTGAATAGTCTAAGATACCATTGTGTTTGTCCAGATATTTTAGGGATCTAATTTGTAAATTTCAGAATCCAAAAAATGAGTCAGACTATAAAAAGTTGATATATATCATGTGTAAATGCATTTTATATAAAATTTGTCCTAAAAAGTTTTGTACTATCCAATCTCTAATTCAATTCACTTCTTCAATTTACTAGTCATTTAAAATTACTGTCTTTAAATCTTTTTCCACCAATTTCTATTGAGTTAGTATGATTTACATTAATGTTAACAATGGAGCTTCAGTGTACAGAGTTCTAACACCATACTCAACACCAGAGTGTGAGTTTCCTTCCAATAATGACCCATGAACTCTTCCACAAACCCTAACTCCCATTCTCCTTTCCCCTTGCTATATTCAATTCTGTATACCAATTATATAAGTTTCTGTTGACTTTGACCATTTGATATAATATATCAAATATATATATATTTATATTTATTTTATTATATATTTACATATATAAAATATATATATATTGTTTTTTTTGGGATAATCCCAGTAGTACTCAGGGGTTACTCTGTGCTTAGAATTTGCTCCTGGCAGGCTCAGGGGATCATATGAGATGCTGGGAATCGATCCCACGTCTGACTCCTGTCAGCCACGTGTAAGCCAAGCACCCTACCACCTTGCTATCTCTCCTCCCCCCATTTGATATTTTCATATTAATATTTTTAAATACTACACATGAGAAAAAGCATTCTGTATTACTCCCTCTCCTGACTTTATTCAGCATAATATCCTCCTGTTCAATCCATGTACAGCAAATCACATGATTTTATCTTCTTTTTAAAATCTGAATAGTACATACAGTGTATATAAACCACAATTTCTTTTTTTAAATTAATATATTTATTTAAACACCTTGATTACAGATATGGATGTAGTTGGGCTTCAGTCATGTAAAGAACACCCCCCTTTGCCAGTGCAACATTCCCACCACCAATGACCCAAATCTCCCTCTTCCCCACCCCACCCCCACCTGTACCCTCATTCATTCACATTGTTATGATAGTTCTCAGTGTTCTCTAACTGAACTCACCACTCTTTGTAAACCACAATTTCTTAATCTATTGGACTCTTGGTTTGTTTCTGCTGTTAATAGAGCAGTGATGAACACAGGAACATGGATATTTTTTATTTTTATTTTAAAATAATTTTTATTGTGACCAAAAGTGAATAACAAATCTTTCACAGTAATATTTAAGGTACATAGTGACAATGAAGCAAGGTCATTCCCACTACCAGGGTTGTCTTCCCTGTACCCCTTTCTTAGCATGTGTCCCATATCTCCCTCCTTTGCCCCCCATAGTGCTAGTGTAACTGTTTCCCTCTGTGAATAGCTTGTAGATACAATATGGATTATGTTGTTATTGACTTTGTTTAAGTCTGATCATTTTTTATTTCTACTCAATGTTCATACGACTGTTTGTTCCTGGTACCAATCATTTTTATTCTCCCCCTCAATTCATGAGGCAGAACAAGAAGATTCAAGTTGTGTGGTTCTGCTGAAAACAAAACAAAACAAAACAAAACAAAAACAAAACAACAAAAACAGTAGCTACCAAAAAATGAAAAAGCACCCAGTAACAAAAAAAAATCACCAAATAATAATCATAAGGGTGAAAAAGAAAGAAAAAACGAAAAATTAAATAAAAACAAAATGAAACGAAGGAGTGCTGGTGTGTCAAGGTTTTGTGCTCCCTGCTCCCACTTTGTTTTGTATAGACACGCTAAGTATTGGTGATATCAGAAAGGGAATTCCCTTGGTCTTAGAGATTTAGGGTTTCTCCACCCTTGAAGCATACTGCCATGGGAAAAACTACTGGCTCTGTACAAGCTCTTTACCACACCCCAAAATCTTTCTATGGTGCCTGGAAACTTTCTACTCAGTTCTAGATGACAAAATCAGGCCTCTGTAGCTAGAGATCTTGGTATTTGTATAGATCATAGGACAAAGTCTAGACAAAGTATAGTCTTTCTTTACAGTTCTAGAAGTTGTGTTCCATTGTTGTTGTAATCAGTCTTTTGTATAAAGTGGTCTTGGTTTTTGCTCATATCTTAGGCCGAAAGCCTAGGATAGAGTCTTCATCATGGTTCCAGAAGTTCTGCTCAGTTTCAGTTATCAAAGACAGACCTCTGGAATTAGAGATCTTAATTTTTGTACAAGTCCTACTGTGCTAAAGCTTAGGGTAGGGACTTTCTTATTGTGTCTCTGCTCTCTTGTTTTCCCTTTCTCTCCTAATCTGTATCTTAGCTAATTATCTTCTTTTAAGGCAATTAGATCTTAAGAGCTCAGACCCAAACTATGAGGGTCAGACCTCCAACAACAACTTGAATAAATCTCTAATGGCTGTCTATATGTGGGCATGAGTTTGTATACAGTGGTCTTCTCTCTGATTGCCAAACCTAAACTGTTAATCCCACATCTCGCATCCTGGCAAGAAACTACAACCAACACACCTGCTGACTCATGCTATGTGGAACATAGATATCTTTTTAAACTGATTTTGAAACTATATTGGGGTAGATGCCAAAAAGTTTAATTTCTGGTTTGTATGAGGGCTCAATTCTTAATTATTTTAAAGGCTTTCATACTCTTTTGCATAGTGGTTGTATCATATTTCTTCTTGCAGTGAATGAAGGTTTCTATTCTACCCTACTACTTATCACACCCACACCCAAGCCCCCCCTCCCATATACACTCCCTCCTTTTAGTAGCATTAGTTGTTTCTGTTCTTTCTCATGTATGCCAGTCTCACTAGTATGAAGTTATATTGCTGTGTTCTTTTAATTTGCATGGTAAGTGATGAGGAGCACGTTGCTATTTCTTTATAGATTTTTTGGGGGAAGGGGGCATACCAGAAATGCTCAGGGCTTAAGCAAAAACTTTTGTTTTTGCACTTAGGGTTTACTACTAGTATACTCAGAGATTAATTCTGAGTTGGCTGCATGCAAGCCGAATATTCGACCCACTGTATCCAGGCCCCAGAGATTACCTATTTGACCATCAATATGTCTTTCCTGAGGGAGTAAATTTTCACCTCTTTCCAATTTTTGTGGGGATCTATATTTTTATTAAGTTATTTTAAGTGCTTTATGCATCTTATTTATTAAATCTTTGTCAGATAAGTTGTGAGCAAACATTTTTCCCAGTCTGTAGGATTTCTTTTAGTTTCAACATCATTTCTTTTCCAGTGTAGCTTTTTCATTTGGTGTAATCACATTTGTTTATTTTGCTTCTGTATTTTGGACAATTACATTAAGTCTATTGGTATGTCTTTCATGATTTGTTTTTATATTTGAAGTCTCAGTATATATCACAAGAGGTTCTGGGAAACCTAGTCAGCCACATAAAAAAATGTAAGATCTCACACTATACACAATACAGAATGGATAAGAGACCTTCATATCATATATTATTTTATAAATTTTATTGAAGAAAGTGAGCAGAATCCTTTATTATATTGTTTCTAAAGGTATTTTCAATGCTTTAGGATCTTTACCCATTCTCTTTTTTTTCTGTCTGGCACAATTATTATATTTGCAAAAACTGTCTCATTCTTAGCTTTTGGATTTCAGTTGAATAATATCAAGCAAAAGGCTTAAGTTTTTTTTAAATAAATAAATTCTGTGCTTAAGCACCATAGTTACAAAATTGTTCATACTTGAGTTTCAGTCATAGAATGTACACCACCCTTCACCAGTGCACTTTTCCCAACACCAATGTCTAGGTTCCCCTTCTATCCACCACCTCTCAACCTATCTCTGAGGCAGGCATTTTACTTTTCTTTCTACCTCTTTTTAATTTTTGACATTATAGTTTGCACTATTGTTACACGCCACTTTATCCCCTTTCAGCACCTAGTTTTTGTCCAGAGTGATAACTTTCAACTATCATTCACATGTACCTTTCTCTACTCTAACTGTACTCACTGTTCTTTTGTCCTCCTAGACCTAGAAATTAATTGGAAATAAATATCAGTTACATCAACTATATTCCTGATTATTATATTTAACAAATACTTGCAAAAATATACACATAGTATCTTTAAATAAGTTAATTAGTATGTTTGGTGCTAAAATTTTTTGGTGTCCTCATTAATAAAAACCAATAAAGTTGTATTAGCATGGTGACAGTCACTAAATTAATATGAATATTTTCTATACGATATTTTTCTATACAAAAAACTATGAATAATAAACTCTATTCTTTAGAAGGTTAAAATAAAATGAAATAATGATATTTTATCTTATTTATATATGAGAAAATTGAATCCTAAGTGTTTACTCAATATAACATAGCTATTGGTACTTGAAGGATAAATGAAATGTCATTGTCTCAGATTCTGTGCATTTAAAAAACTAAATTTCTCTTCACTGGTGATAGGTCCATTTTCTAGATTTTGGTGACAATGATAGTAATTCATATCTTAATAACAGCACTTTTACTCAGGACCAGAGAAATAGCAGAACGGAAAGGCATTTGTCTTGCACATTGCTACCCAGGATAGACCTGGGTTCTATCTCCAGCATTCCATTTGGCCCCCTGAGCCAGGAGTGATTTCAGAGTGCATCGCCCAGAGTAACCCCTGAATGTCACCGAGTGTTGCCCAAAAACCAAAAAAAAAGTAATTAATAACGCTTTTTTCTTTCTGGTGCCCATCTAGTAAAACATAATTTACAAATCCCATGAGAATCTTTGAACATTTAATATTATTCCATTTTTTAATTTAATAAATGATTAAGTAGAATTTTTATGTCATTAGTGCTATAACCAAAGTCTCATAGATACTATGTAACAGAAATGAAATTTGCACCTAATTTTCCTTACTCTTTCTTGTGGTTCCTTCCTGCTCTTTTTCTTTGTACATGAAGGATAGTTTTTAATGATGCAAATAGTGATTAATAAGAACGTTGAATAAAAATATTTATTCATGTTAAAAATACTTATTATTTGCTGAGTATTGGATGTTTTGTAGATTTACCAAAATTCATGCACTTGCTATATGCAGCTACTGTTTCTAAGCACATTTTATTAATATATTCTAATAAACTTTGTGAAACTTTTATTATTTCTTCATTTTACAATTGAAAGAAATGAGAAATGAATGAGACAAACTATCTTGCCCTAAAGTGTATTAGTAATGAACAGTTAAGTTGTGTTCTGAAGTCAGGCTGCCTGATTCCAGAATTTATCCTTTGAACAATTATGTTACTTCCTCCTTGAATTCAGGAATTATTAAGCTGAAGCATTGGTCACTAAAGGGTCACTTTTAAGTCCTTTTAAACCCTTTTTAAGTTCACTTTTAAACTTTGGAGCATTTAACTTGAGAGGAAACTGAGAAATAGTGATCAAACTTGACCACCAATTTCCTCCCTCATTCAATTATGTTATGGAAGTGGAAATGAGTTCTCATTTTGGAATAAAGAGTGAATATTTCAGTACTATTTCAGTGAATCCCTCACTTTTCTTCATTAAAAAAAAAGAAAGCTACATTTGCTCATAAAAATATTCAATACCTTGTTCCACACTGGATCCTGCTAATCACAAAACCAATCGCTCTCGTCAAGCCAAGGTATTTGATTCACACTTCGAGACTGAAAAGCTGTAATCACCATATCACACAGCTAGAGATGGCCTTGTGAACTGGACTTTTTATTGGAGGGTAAAAATATTCATGTTTTCCCATGACAATATACTCCAAGGGTGGAGAAACCCCATATCTCTTATGCCAAGTGAATTCCTTTTTTGAATGACACCAATATTTACTGTGCCAGTGCAGGAGGGAAAAAGAAGGCAAAAAGCACAAAACATTTTTATTTTTTATATATTGTTTTATATTCATATTTTTATTATTTTTAGTTTTATTTACCTATCTACTTCTTGTAGATTTCTTTGTTTTGGTGTGGTTATTGAAGTTGTTGTCCCCATTTATATTTATATTTTTTTCCTTCTTTTCTTTCTTTGTGTGCCCTGCCATGTATTTTATCTCAAGACAATGGCTTTTTTGTGGTGTTTATCGTTATTGGTTATTGTTGGTGTGCTCACTGGATATTTGACACTTCTTTTGGTACTGTTGGGATGTTTCACCTTCTATTTCTCCTTCATCTCTCAAACTGATGATGAGAGAGAGCTTTTAGAAGGATTCCGCCCATTTTCGGAGTATTAGACTTTTACCCCAGTTTATTACTTTTCTCTTCTTCAAGCAAAACCACATAACTTGAACTATCTAGTCCTGCCTCCCAATTTGAGGGGGAAATAAGGGAGGCACCAAGACCAAACAGGTGCAAGACTACTAAGTAGTAAACTAGATACAGAGGGGACCACATATTCTAGCAGCCCTGGGGGTGAGGGAGGAGGATATGGGAGGTAGGACGAAAACGGAGGTGTAGAGAGGACAAATTGGTGATGGGAATCCTCTTGATTTTATGTAAATATGTACCTAAAATATTATTGTCAACAATATGTAAGCCACTATGATCAAAATAAAAATTATATTAAAAAACTGGAATTAAACTCCCATATGATTCAGCAATAGGTGTATCCCTTCTAGGGATGTGCCCTAGGACCACAGAAGCACAATACAATAATGCCCTCTGCACTCCTATGTTCATTGCAGCTCTATTTACAATAGAGTGACTTTGGAAACCACCCAGATACCTGATAACAAACGAAGCTGCGGTACATCATGTATACAACAGAATACTATGCAGCTGTTAGAAAAAAAATGAAGTTACAAAATTTGTTTCTACTTGTATGAATTTGGAGACTATTATGCTGAGTGAAATAAGTCAGAGGGAAAGAGATAAATGCAAAATAGTCTCATTCATATGTTGGATTTAAGAAAAATAAAAGACAGTATAATAATAGTACCCAGAAACAATAGAGATGAGAGCTGGAAGGATCGGCCCAGGATAAGAAGCTTATCACAGAGTGGTAAGTGTATTTAGAGAAATAACTACATTAACATCTACCATGACAATGATAGAGAGAGAAATATAATCCCTGTCTTGAAGACCGGAAAGAGATGGAGGAGGGGGAAATGGGAGACAATGGTGGCAGGACAGTTGCACTGGTGAAGTGGGGAGGGGTGTACATTTTATGGCTGAAACCCAGTTAGGAACATGTTTGTAAGCATTGTGCTTAAATAAATGATTATTTTTAAATAAATAAATTTTTAAAATAAAAATATATGCAATTGATTACATGTCCATCTTGCCACAATAAAGTCATTAAAAATGAAAAAAATATTGATGTTTGAGAGGAGAAAGGATTGTCCATAGTCATGTGCAAAGTCAGGAGTCTACTTTGGACAGCTGGATGAACAAAGATGTGGAAAAGGAGGAAATAGTTCTATGAAATAAGGCAGTTTTATGAATATCCAGGGACCAAACTGCATAGAAATAGCAGATATCATACATGGAGCATGCATTTATCAAATCATACTGTGTATTGAGCCTTGCATAAAAGTTTGTCATGCAAACGCTGACTTTTTTTTTTTTTTGGATTGCCAATGGTTTTCAAAAGAAAGTACATACATTAATGTAAGGTGAACCATAGTATAGAGAATTTTTTGGAGAGCCTGGTAAACAAGTGAATAGAATAATTAGGGAAGTGCATAGTTTCAAAAAGGGAGAAGTGCTTGGAAAGACAGAAGAGGGACTAGTTTAATTTTCATGGTTGGGGGAACTTTTCTTGAACAGATATCTAGTGAGTGATGAAGATTTAGTCTTTGTGAACTTCATGGGAATATTGTTCTAGTAGTGGGAACCTTGACCAGTCCCTCCCTTTTCTTCACATTGAAGTGGCGACTTTCCCAAATGCGTTTTCCATCTTGGAGGTTGCTCCTTCTTTTGTCTCTCTTTAATTTGCCTGCTTTAGCTAGAGAAGAAAGAGCTTAAATTAGATGTCTGTGAAAAATGATCAGGTGCTTTGTCAAAACAACTACCCATCTTTCCTTTGAATCTGTTAGTTGAACTCAAAGAAGAAATGAAGTTAATTTAGAACAAGTATTTGAAGGGATCTAAGACCCTTTCCTTTGTTATGAGCCCAGAGCTATGTGCTTAATAATCTTCTTTTGTTTTTTGCCAAGGTTGATGTTATATATCAAAAGAAGGGTTTCCAAATTTTCTGCAATTCCCATTCTTTGGAAATCCAGACAGTATCTTTAAATTTAGTCTTTTCATATCATACTTGCTGTCTATGGCTCCTTCAAGATTGCTGACACTGGTTCAATGTTTCCCCCTTTAATTTGTTCTCTTAATTCCCTGTGCTATGATGTGCAATAGACTCAGCTCATTCATTGAACCATTTCCTCTATTTTTCCTCATCTGGTATCAGCTCTCTCCCTTCAATTTTTTTGGAGTTTTCAGATGGAAAAGTAGTACACCTTGTAGAAAAGTGTGAAATAGCAAGAAAGCAAAGAAAACTCACTCAAATCCCTCACATCTGGTGATGATTACTTTTCAAATCTCGAAATTTGTCTTTTTCAACATTCTCCCCACCACTAACCATATCTATATATTTATGCATGTAATATATTCATATGCATGTGCTCACAGGCGTACTTTTATGTTAATTTTTATTTGAAAAGAAATATAAATTTTGCTTTGTAAAAGTTTTATTTTTTTGCTTTAAATGAATTTTCATATTTTATGACCTAAAATTTAGTTTTATGACAGAAAAATATAAACAAAAATAATCTGTAAGTTATCTCTCCTCTTGAACATGTCCATCATATCCATTGCTTCAAGAAAAAGCAATGTGCCATTCTGCTATTTTCAATTCTTTACAATAACTAAATTAGACATTTCAGTACTGACAAAAACTAAGTTAGATTCTTGAGTGGTCTTTTACCATGGGGATTTATTTTCTGAAGATTATGAGAAAAAAGAACTCTTTTGTGTTACTTTTGAGACTTTCAAGCTTCTTGCTGCAGGACTGAGTCATAGGAGCCTATTCCTAGCTTGCATTTGGAATTGTGTAACACAACATTAGACAAGTAATGTTCTCCAGGTAATTAGTTTAATCCTAGTTACTGGAGCCTCCTTTCATCAGAATTTCTTCCAAAACTTATATTAAAACTTATATGTTATAGAAACTGATATTAATGTACTCATCAAGTAATAATAGGGAGATGACCTACAGGTGCTGGTAATGTGTGACTATTTTTAGTCTACAAAACTCCCCACTCTATCTCCAACTTTGATTCTTCTTTTGGACTTATGTGGACCTATGGGAAATACTGGACTCGCTGTTTTTTCCATGTTTTACTTTCCACATGCATTGGTTTCCTTAGAAACTCTGAATTTTGGACCTTCATAAGTTAACATTTTGCTGAATTTTGTAATGTATTGCTTTCAAAAATACCTTTCTATTCAAGTTCATACAAGAGACTATTATAAATTCCTCCATGCTTTAAGTAAACTTAATTTTCATATGTTTTGGAAAGGAGTTTATGCATTCCTAATTATGTACACAACTTTTAGGACCCTGGTCAAATAATATGGATTAGATAATTATGGTAATTTGGAGGATGAAGATAGTAACATATAATCTCCATAAACAATAAAAAAACAATAAACAATCCCAATAGATAATACATAATAAGAAATAAGAAACAATCCCAATAAACAATTTCAGGGCTTCTATAAACTATTCTGAAATTCTGATCTTCTGAATTACCCTCTCTAAAACAATGATCTGTAAATAGCTATGCGTGGAATGGTGCCAATCTGCAGATGTAGCAAAGCTGAAAATCACTTGTCTACTGCCTTGGTTATGAATGTTGATTCATGGATCACTTTTCATGGCAGACACCAGTCTGCAGGAACTAAAAAGGTTGAAGAATTCTGCCAGAAAGCATGTACCACATTAGAAGTGAATATATATACCTTTTCTTGTTGTGTAAAGCAGACTCTCTAAATTTTTCTATAGTATATTTTTACTTTAGGGCTAGGGAGATAGTATGCCATTAAGGCACTTGATTTGCTTGTAGCTGACCCTCGTTTAATCCTCAGCATTGTATTTGATCATCTGAGTACTTCAAGGAGTGACATGCACAGAGCAAGGACTAAGCTCTCAGCATCTCGAGGTGTAATACCAAAAAATCTCTCTCTCTGTCTAATATATATGTTACCTTTTTGTATAACACCTCATTAGAACTCATTATATACATATATATAAATATATGATGTATACATATATATCTTTTGTAGCTACAATACGATGGTAAGATATAATAAAGGCAGTATCTACTGTTCAAATTGTATCCTAGAGTCTAGAAGAATGTCTAGTATAAATTAAGTGTTCAGTAAATATTTGTTCACTAATAAGGCAAATATGTCTTGATCATTTACAATGGCTGAAAAATGATTTAGAAATAAGGAAATGTCCTAGTCGGTGAAAGGAGTTCTTGCATACATGAATATTAAACATACAGTGTGAAAGGCAAACAAAATTTCTTATAATACATAAGTGAATTATGTATTGTTATAGTATGTTGAATTATATTGAAAAACGAGAGAAAGATAGCTTGAATAAGAATTCAGTGGACTGCTAGTGTAAACAAGTGAATTTGGGAGAATGTACTTGTAAAGAATTTACTTGTAAAATGTAAAATTACTTGTAAAATTTGTTGTAAAGAATTTACTTGTAAAAATTGGAAAATGTGAAAGGTTGACTCTGAATTTTCTGGAAAATATAATTCTTGGTGTAAGCCCTAAGAATAGTAGGAAGTTATTTGAAAATTCAAGGAACAAGAATATTAGGGGCACGCATAACTGAGAGGAAAATTACTGAGAAATGGAGTTCTAATAAAGGATGAAAGGATCATCATTTGAGATAGGTAAGACATTTCCTGACCACAGATTTGAGGGCAGGGTAGACCAAAATTTATCTAGTAAATGTCAAACTCAGGTTGTTTTATAGGCATAAATGAAGAGAGGCGTAAGAGAGAGTCAAATTAAGTTGAAATTTATAAGAAAGAATGGAGCTAACTATGTCATATTTCTTTTTTTATTTTTATTTTAGTTTATTTTATTTTAACACCTTGATTACATACATAATTGTGTTTGGGTTTCAGTCATGTATAGAACACCACCCAACACCAGTGCAATGTTCCCATCACCATTGTCCCAAATATCCCTCCTCCCCAACCACCCCCTGCCTGTACTCTGGACAGGCTCTCCATTTCCCTCATAGGTTCTCATTTTTAGGACAGTTCAAAATGCAGTTATTTCTCTAACTAAGCTCACCACTTTTGTTGTGAGCTTCCTGGGGTGAGCTGGAACTTCCAGCTCTTTTCTCTTTTGTGTCTGAAAATTATTATTATTGCAGGAATGTCTTTCATTTTCCTTAAAACCCATAGATGAGTGATACCATTCTGCGTTTTTCTCTCTCTCTGACTTATTTCACTGAGCATGATAGATTCCATGTACATCCATGTGTAGGAAAATTTCATGACTTCATCTCTCCTGACAGCTGCATAATACTCCATTTGTATATGTACCAAGTTTAGCCATTCATCTGTTGAAGGGCATCTTGGTTGTTTCCAGAGTCTTGCTATGGTAGATAGTGCTGCAATGAATATAGGTGTTAGGAAAGGGTTTTTGTATTGTATTTTTGTGTTCCTTGGGTATATTCCTAGGAGTGGTATAGATGGATCATATGAGAGTTCGATTTCTAATTTCTGGAGGAATCTCCATATTGCTTTCCATAAAGGTTGAACTAGACGGCATTCCCACCAGCAGTGGATAAGAGTTCCTTTCTCTCCACATCCCAGCCAACACTGTTTGTTCTCATTCTTTGTGATGTGTGTCATTCTCTGTGGTGTGAGGTGGTACCTCATAGTTGTTTTGATTTGCATCTCCCTGATGACTAGTGATGTGGAGCATTTTTTCATGTGTCTTTTGGCCATTTGTATTTCTTCTTTGTCAAAGTTTCTGTCCATTTCTTCTCCCCATTTTTTGATGGGATTAGA
>PVKC010018411.1:0-19737 GCA_004027635.1 Crocidura indochinensis
ACACACACACACACACACACACACACACACACACACACACACACACACACACACCATTCAACCTCCATTTATTCTCCTGACTTTCTTCTTTGTTCCATGATAAGGCCTTGATATCTACTTCAGCATTTCTTTGATCTTAAACAGAATCAAGTGCTCCATCATTCAACTCAGAAGAAAACATTTTCTTCCTTTGGTCCTACTAGCAGGCCTGTTGTCCTGGAGATAAACAATCTGTCTTTTACATTTCTGTCATTGTCACTGTTGCTTTCTCCCCTCCCAGGAACAGTGAACTGAAATCTCTCCTCTCACTTTTTTGCTCTAATATTCAAAAGGGGAAAAATTGGTGAACGGTTGGGGTTTCTTACTTTAAGGGTTTGTTTTTTTTTTTTTTTTAGTTTGGAATAAGGAATATTTGTGTGTGTGCCCATGTGTGTGTGCAGGCACACTCTTACGCATTCTCTTTGGTTTATTACTATAATCGGTTGAGCATCAACATTGCTGTGTATGCGATCATCACTAGTCTTATGCTGGAGGCAACATCGTGAAAGAAAACTTAATCTGCTATTTATACAACACCCAGGTAAAACACTTAGCTGAGGAGCTTGAAACTCATAATCTAAATGCATGATGCAATTTAAATGCATGACTCCTATCATTTTATTGGAGTGATCCTTGTCCTTTTTGAGCAGCTGTGAGTTGCTGTGCAAGATTTTGCTTTTGAAGGTGCCACAACAAAGATAGAACCTTGTTATATGGCTATCTGATGTGTGTCAACTCTTGACCAGATGCTGAGTATTCCTTCCATTCCACTTACTGGTAACCTGAGAATGCCAGACAGTCTCCTAAAAGGGGCTTGTAAATGAAGAATTGCATTCAGAAGCTAAAACCAAAGCCTAACCTTGTAAAGATTAGAAAGCTATCCTAAAGACACACTGTGGCAATAAACCAATATGAAACCAGAACAACAAAATAAGAGAAATATTCAGGATGAAGGGTTTTCTCTTAGAATGTCTGGGGAAAAGCTCAAAACATTATTAGAAAGGGCTTTAATTTTCTTCATTATAATTTTGAGTGTTGTCTCAAAATTGCCTAAAGTCATTATTTACCTGATTTTTGATGTAGGTGTTTATTAAAACTGCAAAGAAAAAGCACTCAAAAACTGAAATAAATCCTCTTCAATCTAGTCTAAATTTAGTTCCCATTTTTTATTTCCTATTTTATTCATGATATAATTTTTGTTACCTGGCATATGATTTCCTTAACCCTCCAGGAGTGATTTCTGAGTGTAGAACTCGGGTTAAATCCTGAGTAGTGCCTGTGTTACACCTTCTCCCCCACAAAAAATTACAACTTTCCTTCTGGCCAGATGGCATATTTATTGCTATCACACTGACTGGTTCCAGTCACTTTCTTTGTTTTAATCTTATATTTATTTATTCATTTATTTAATTTTTCTCAATAATCACACCAAGCTACAAATATTTTAACATAAATTACTTTATTTAAAAACTATGTATGTATCACATAGTTGACATAATTGGTCATAATACATTTTGTTCCAGGTAAATGTGAGTGAGATTATTTAGAAAAGAAAAAGAAAGTGGAAAAAAAGAAAGGAAAAATTAAGTACAGCAACAAGAAATATTGTAAAAAAAAAAAAAGTTTAGTTTGTAAAGAGGTCATTGACTCATTGTCAAAGGTTTAGTAAGCTCTTGTTGCTAGTTGCTTCTTTTATTTCTGAACATAGAGTGACTTTGAATACACATTGGCATCTAAATTGGTGTGTTCCTGTGGGGATGATAGTATTCAAAATATTGGAGTTATCCTAAAGCCATAAATGTGGCCATGTGGTCCAGAAATTCCAAACACTATTGATGATACTGTGGTTTTTGTGGGGTGTGTTTTCAGCTGTCAGAGCTTTTGGAAGTATAAGATGTCTGATATGATCCACTGAACACTACCAGATGTGATCTCTGAGCACCTAATCAGGAGTAAGCCTAAGCACTGCATGGCCCAAAGCAAACAAAAATAAATAACTTTTTTAAAACTTATAAAAATAGGGGACTTAACCTATAGTACAGTGACTAGGACTTTGCCTTGCACTGGCCATTCTGGGTTCAATCCAGAATATATGGTTCCCTAAGCCCACCAGAAGTGAATCCTGAACTAGAATCAGGAATAAGTCCAGAGCACCACCAAGTGTGGCTCACAATTAAGGGGGAAAAAACATCAAATGCTTTTGGGAATCTCTGATATACGGATATAAACTGGAAGTTTTCTATCTCTGCCCAGAGCCATCGAGTTGAACTCCACATGATGATGATATCCCATTAACTTTTGAGAAACATAAGTGTACTGAACATGTTTCTTGTTCAGAATTCACTTACCCAGGAGCTTTTTCATAGCTTTTTAATTGACTCACATATTCACTGAGTTCATCTAACGTCTCCGAGTCTGACTTTTAACTATTGTGTTTAATGGATTCCTATGAAAGTCACTGCCTTAGGTAGTTTGGGATACTGAGCAATAACAAGATAAGTACGTCATCCAACTGTGGTAAGTGGCAAAGTCCAGGTTTAAGGCAGAAATTCTGGCTTCTGTGCTCTCTGTCTCTACCTTCCACTGTTTACTTTGGACTGCCACAAAACAGCTGGGAAGGCTTGTAAGCAGCTGAGCCAGTTCAATATTCATAAAGTCCCTCGAGTCTGCTAGGAGTTATCCCTGAGCAAAACGTCAGATATAAGTCCTGAGTACTTCTGAGTGTAGCCCCAAGCCTAGTAATCATAATAACAATAATAATAATATTATAGTTTGGAACAAAAATCTATTTATTCCATGTTCTGTCATCTTACCTCTATTATTTTTTCATGTAGACTCATGAAGAAATTTAGAATTTCTTTTGTTGGAAAGTAAGTACTAACGAATAACAAAGTTTTTTATTTAATTTCTAATTTTTACATAGTTCACCTGACATGGTTTTAATATTTTTACATATAAAATCTTGATAGACAAATTGACTGCATCTTCTCCACCAATGGTGTTCATTATTACCAACTTAAGGTTTGATATCTCTTTTTCCACACTATAAGATTCAAATTTGGGGAGCTTGGGGGTGCAGAATGATAGTACAGAGTGAGGAGCTTGGCTGCATGCCATTGATTCAAGTTTGATCCTTCCTCAGCATTGCCTATGGTCCTTCTCCGAATAGAGCCAGTAATAACCCCTGAGCATCATAGGCTATGGCCCCCAAACTAGAAAAATAATAAAATAAATAAATTTGGAATGTTTTACCTATTGAAATTCTAGTGTTATTTTAAGAGTTCCCTCCAAAGACAATGTCACAACCCACATAAACTGCTCAACATTTCAACCTCAATAACACATCATTCAGCTTTTAAAATAAACACATTTATCTACAAGCATGGTTTACAAAACCATCATCCAATGTAGTTACTAATCAATCTATGAGCAAGTGGTGACTTATTTTAAGCAAGGGCCACCCCAGATTGCCTGAGCCCTGAGCAATTCCTCTGGGTACATGAGGATGCTCTGAGAACAGTGGGTCTCTTGGATTCTGTCAAATATCTGTTAATTTAATAGGGACTCAACAAAGTTGCTCAAAAGACTGGGACGAGCCTGTATTCCTTGCAGAGAACAGTGCATATTCAGGACTGTAAAGCCATGACTTTCTGCTTGATAGGGGACTCTCAGAGAAGCAGAATTTCAGTTACTCTAGAATACTGACATAGGCACTATTGACCCTGTCATGTCTAACTTGGAAATGCCAACCAAGTAAGGACACCAATGTAAAGTTTCCATAATACCAGAAAGTGGACCTGTGAGAGGCTGCAGTGTCTGACAGGAAAAACATTTATTAGTGCTAATAAATGATAAGGCACCAGTGATTGCCTTAGAACCATTGCTGGTTTTGATTTTTTTCACCAAACCCATGTATTTATGGCTGTAACTGAGTATATTTTGCATTAAGTTTTATTTAAAAAACAATGAAACAAATCTTAACATTTCTTTTAGTAAACTAAATGCATCTCCAGTTTCATCACTAAATACCACAGCCTTTTGTTGTCCACAGCCTTTTGTTGTCCAGCATTTCTGAATCTATGTGTTATGCCCAAGATTGGTGTTTGCTAACATGAGACCTACTACGTCTTGAGGGTGGGGACCTTCTGGAATGATCCAAGGGTTACTAGTAGTTTCTTGTAAATTAAAAGGTACTTTCTGTTATTTCACTTAAAAAATATTTCCAGTGGGTTACCGGGTGATTTACTTTTTAAACTGAAAAGGGAGGGATAGACCAAATAAGTTTAGAAACCTCTGCCCTAGAACAAGAATGTTCCATCAGCCCAGCTTTAGTCATCTCTTTTTTCATTAATGTTCTGATAGAAATATTATCACTAAACTTTGAAAAATGTATATTTTTACTGATATGGTTTGAAATGCCTGCATATTTGTGGAATAGATAAAAATTAGAATGATTTATAACAGGAGCCTGAGAGATAGCATGGAGGTAAGGTGTTTGCCTTGCATGCAGAAGGTCAGTGGTTCAAATCCCGGCATCCTATATGGTCCCCCCGAGGCTGCCAGGAGTCATTTCTGAGCATAGAGCCAGGAGTAACCCCTGGGTGTGACCCAAAAACAAAAACAAAAAAAATGATTTATAACAATGCTTTGATAAATTGTGAAGATCAAGACTTGAACAAACGTCTCTTCAATAAAATTACTAAATTTAGCTGAAACATTATATAATTTTCAAGTATATGATATTATATTTGGTCATCTCATAATAACTTTCAAATCCTAGTATCTATCTAGCACAATTGACCATTTATTTTTTGCTCATTTCACCTAGTTTCCAGCCCTATGAATATGATTTTTGTATTTATTTTTGGTTTTTTTTTTCATTTTGTTTCTTTATTTACTTTGTTCCTTTATCTTACACATATAAATTAATATATATAGCATTTTTCTTTCTCCATCTGACTTCCTTTACTAAACAGTCAGCCACAAAGCCAGTAAATAAGATGTATTTTTTTTGTTTTCTGCATGCCCTTTCAAATTTTCCCATAATAAATGTCTATTGCATTTATGTTTTATATTTTGTTTGTCTTGGAATTTCTATTGCTTTTCTGCTAATACACTCTAGATTTCAGGTTTTAGACAAGTATTGTTACCCTCTGGAGACATCTGACCTGGACTATAATATTCTATCCTAATGTAAACCAAACTTTCTTTTTTATTATTACTGTCTTATACTATCTTCGTTACAAACATGCTTGAAGTTGGGGTTTCAGTCATAAAAAGTACACCTTCTTCACCAGTGAAACCTTCCTGCCACCACTGGTTACTTAGTAGTGCTCATTTTAACTTCCATGTATAATTTTTTCTCTGTATCTGTTTGTAGTTCACTTCTAAATTCAATGCATTATAATCTGAGAAGGTAGTTTATACAATTTCTATCCTCTTGATTTTATAGAAGTATGCTTTATGCCCAGAATGGGGTCTATCCTGAAGAATGACCCATGTGCACTGAAGAATACTATATCCAGTTTTTTGGGGGTGTAGAACATAGGCCACTTTCTTCCATTTCTCCTTTTAGAGCAAGTATATTCTTGTTGGATTTCAGCCTGGTTGATCTATCAAGGGGTGACAGGCAGTGTTGAGGTCTCCCACCATAATTGTGTTGCTGTTGATGTCTTCTTTCAGATCTGTGTTGCTATTGATTTATTCTTTCAGATTTGTCAACAATTGTTTTTAAATATTTTGCTGTCCCTCATTGGGTGCATATATGTTTATGAGTGTAATTTATTCCTGTTTTACAGATCCCTTGATAATTATGAAATGCCTATCTTTGTCCCTTAAAGTATTTTTAAATCTGAACTTTGTATCATCTGATATTATTATGGCCACTCCAGCTTTTATAAGGGAGTTTGTTGCTTGGATGATTGTCCGCCGATCGTTGCTTTTGAATTTTTTTTGTTCTGACTATTCAGATGTGTTTCTGGTAGGCTGCAGAATGTTGGATTCATCTTTTTTTTTTTGTTTAATATTGCTCTAACAACTTTTAACTAAAGATGATACAATTGTACTAGTTTTATTAATATGAATACCATAATTTATTTTTATTTTCTTTTTTTTTAATTTAAACGTTTTGATTACATATGTCTTTGTGATTAGGTTTCGGTCATGTGAAGAACACCCCCTTCACCAGTGCAACATTCGATCCATTCTGCTACTCTATGTCTCTTAACTGGAACATTTAGTTCATTGACATTGAGAGAGATAATTGTAATGGGATTTAGTGCGATCCTTGTGTAGGAGTTTGATGTGTCTGTTGGTCTGTCTTGTCTTAAAGTAGACCTTTCAGTTGTCTTTTAAAGCTGGTTTTGAGTCTGTAAAGTTTCTGAACTATTATTTATCCATGAAGCTATCTGTATACGTCCTTCAAACCTGAATGTCATTCTGGCTACATGAAGTATCCTAGGCAAAGCATTTATTTCATTGAGTTTTTTTTCACTGCCTTCAGACCTTAGGGGTTTTTTTTTTTTTTTTTGTGACAGATCTGCCAAAAAAAATTTAAGGATGCTCCATTGAATGTAATTTCCCTTTTTGAACTTGCTGCTTCAGTATTCTAACCCTATCTGTGGGATTTATCATTGTGATTAAGATGTGTCGTGGGATGTTTTTCTTCAGATCTCTTTTAGCTAGTATTCTTTGGGCATGTAGGATTTGGTTGCATGCACTCTTTAGCTCCAGGAGTTTCTCTGCAATGATGTTATTGACTATTGCTTCTTCATTGGGATTTTCTTCCTGGGTCTCTGGGACTCCAATGATTCTTATGTTGTTTCTGTTGAGTTTATCAAATGCTTCTATTTTCATCTGCTCACATTCTTTGAGGATATTTTTCCATTACCTGATCATTTGTTTTAAGTCTCTTTTCCAATCTCTTCCATTGTATGAAGTTGTTGTGCATGTCATTTTCCAACTCACTGATTCTGTCTTCAGCTGCTATTACTCTGTTGGATAGGCTTTCCAGAAAAGTTTTCATTTTGCCTACCTAGTTTTTCAGTTCTATTATTTCAGGCTAGAGTTTACTCATTTCTATTTTCATATCTTTTGGATTCTTATTTGTGGTTCATTCAGCTATATCCATGCTCTTTTTGAGTTTTATGAACATCTTCCATATTTCTTCTCTAAACTCCATACCTGAGAGTTTAAATAGATGTTTAAATAGAGTTTAAGTAGATGATTGGCCTTTTCAGGTCATCATAGCAGCCATCTTCATTCTCTATGCATGGTGTTGGCCTACATTGTTCCCTCATTGTCATGTTTGTAATTTTGTATTTTCTATGTGTTGTGCTACAGTTCTTTGACTAGAAGATGTGCAAGACTGTGGAACAAAGTGGAATGGCCAGTCTCCTCTGGCTCCTCTCTTTGTGGGTATGGCCATATCACCTCTGTTCCCGTGGCTTCCACAGTCTCTTCTGGGTGGTACTGATCCCAGCCCTAATAGCCCCAGATCTTAGGTAGCAGCCACGTTGAAAAGTGGTGGCTGGAATCTGCTGTAATTTCCCTTTTCTACCTTGCTACTGTCAGTATTCTATCCCTATCTGTGGGATTTGCCATTGGCACACTAGAGCTTTCTAAGTGTCTACCAAATCACATAGTGATATTTTCTAGAAAAAAAAAAGTCTCATGGGAAAGTGCTCTTGCTACAATAAAACTACCAATAAATGTGGATTTAAAAATACCCCAATTCATAATATAAAAAATGATTAATTTGATGTACACTGTAGAAATACAAGTTAAACACCATAAATAACAGCAAATAATTACTTGAAGGAGTTTTTTGCCATACCTCACTTATAAAATGCCAAGTTTTATAATGTAACATGCACTTTTTAAAATGAGATCCAATGAAAAGCCTAATTAAATGCTGCAAAGGTCATGAATGGACAGACTAGTTAAAAAGTAACTATTTAAAAAACAGGAGGCAAACAAACAAACAGAACAGGAATAAGGGTAATAGCCTACCAAGTGGTAGACCCCAGTTTGATCACCAGAATCACAGACCTTCTGAATATCACTGGAATACCACTGGAATCCTTGAAATCCTCGGAATTGGGGATTAAAGACCTCAACAATAACGCATCTTTGAATCCTCATATTGAGCCACAGATTTGATTAGCTGCATATCTCCTTGAGCAGACCTAATGTGCCATGAGCACCAATTAAGAGACTCATAAAGAAAAAAATAAAGTAAATCAGAACTTCTTATCACTTATTATATGGAAGAGGGAAATCAAGATTTGATAAAGATCATTTTTATTCCAAAATATGTAGGAATATTTTGAGGATATATTAAAAGTATCATTTAAAACTTCCAGACTATTCAAGCAATCAACTTCAATACTGATGTTTGGGACTTATGGTACTGACATGTTAGCATACAAATACACATGTGTAAATGTAACAACTGAGGCATTTTAGCAGCTCAAAATGGAAACTTAAAAATATCAATAATCGTGGGGTTCAGGAGTTAAGTCACTTGCCTCGTATGCAGCTGACATGAGTTTTATTTCTGGGCACTACTAGAAGTAACCTTTAGTGTAGAAGTATGGTAAGAGTATGCCTGAGTGCTGCTCGGAGCAGTCCCAAAACAAACAAAATGTATGTGATATTATATATGGGTATATAACTTTTAAAACCATTATAAGGAATCTCTTAAACAAATTATCAATCCATGATTAAGGAGCTCTTGAAATAAAATATTGTGTGGCTAGTGATTGGAATACTGGATCACCACCCAAGGGAATGTGTAGATTTAGGTATACCACCATTAAAGTTTCTGATAGTTTATGGGAGAAAACTAAAAGAAAGTAAACAGAAAAACAGACCAGTTTGAGATGTAAGGTAAAACAGAATTCATATCTTCATTCCTATACATTTTCTACATTCGTAAAAGTCCTAGAACAATAAATACATAAGGTACTACTAGTAGTAACTCCAAGATGACAGAGATACAATTACATATAACATAGAGAAGAGTACATCTACTTTCTTTAACTTATATGGGTGCCTAGTTATCATGCACAAGTCCCAAGTTTGCAACCCGAAACTGCAAGTTCCCATAGGGCCCTTAACATAGCCAGATTTCCAGTATCACCCACACCACATCTTTAGGCCTTTCCACTGAACTGCTGGAGCTGCTCACTGAAAATCATTTATGGGGAGAACAGGTCTCTGGAGCAATGCTTACACTCCCTCACCTACCAACAATGACATAAAGGAACTAAAAGTAATAATGAAAGAAAAGATCTTTTAAAAGAATATCTGAAACTATGATACCATGATACTTCTATGAGATTTATATTTAAAATAAACACTCATAAAAGTTTAACCTTATATATAATTAAAAAAATAAAACTATTAGAGGTGTCCTCTGTGTGGTAGGTACAGATACATCATAGAATAAGGGTAAGCTATGTTGCCCCAAAGCTTGCTCTTCTTCCTCCCTAAGTGTGTCTCTACTGGGGGTAGCCAAGGCCACAGACCTAAGCAGGAAGGGGTGCAATTCTTGATGATCAATTACTAGCCACTAATTTGTACCAATGTCCAGTTTTACATTCCAGATGACACCTAATGAAACAACAATTTCCTTCCCATCAAAACAATAAGGTATGATATTAATGATAACTCTAATTTTAAAAAATCTATCTGTGCCATAGAGATAGAATAAGGGTTTAGGCACTTCTTTTACATGCTGCCCACCTCCATTCAATCTTCAGTACTAAATAGGATGGCCTGACCCCTGTCAAGACTGAAACCCAGGGGCTGGAGCAGTGGCACAGAGCATCTTTCTTGCCAGTGCTAGCCTAGGATGGACCTCGGTTCAATTCCCCAGGGTCCCATATGGTTCCCCAAACCATGTGTGATTTCTAAGTGCATAGCCAGGAGTAACCCCTGAGTGTCACCGGATGTGGCCCCAAGAAACAAAAAACAAAAAGACTGAAACCCAACTACAAAATGCTTGTAATTATGGTGCTTGACTCAAGATTTATATTAAAAAATAAATAATAAAATAAGAATTTAAGAAAATGAAAGAGTGATTCCCTGAAGAGAGAGCTGGGATTAAGCCTGGAGTACTACCAGATCTGACCTAAAACATTCTCCCCCAAATCCCTAACATAACTAACATAACTACCTAACCATATTTAGTGAGCCACATTCTTTTCTGTTTTTCTTTCCAACTTGTCTCCATGATCCAGAGAGCCAGGATTAAACCTGGAGCACCACCGGGTGTGGCCTAAACCTTCTCCCCTAAGTCCCTAACATAACTATCTAACCATATTTAGTGAGCCACATCTCTCTTTGTTTTCCTTTCCAGCTTGGCTTCAAGATCAGCTGATCTCCAGTGCCCACGCTCTTTCCTAAATAAGGCATGGAAGCCATACAGTGAGATCTGCCTCCAGGTATGTCTCCACCTGCACCCTTGAACTTTCAGTAGTATTCTCACATGTGTCGGCAATGGGAGCCATATGAGAAACTAGCCATATACCATGTCCAGTGACTGAAACTGGAAGCTGAAAAAGCATGCACTTCCATCAACTCCCAATGTGCAGCTTCAGAACAAATATGTTTCTGTGGTTTTAAATGTCACCAGTGTCTGAATAATTCAGGAGCTATGTACTGACAATAAAGCAGGTGAGAGGTGTGCAACCTCACATCATGTGGGATCTCAGAACAGTTATTTCCATCCTGGACTAAGCTTGGAAGATCCTGTCCCTGTGTGTGTGTGTGTGTGTGTGTGTGTGTGTGTGTGTGTGTGTGTGTGTGTGTGTGTCCAAATTCCAAAGCATCTTACAAATAAGTATTGCCCTTAGTCTATTCCCAAGTCAACCAATGGGCCCTATAAAATTGAGATAGAGGCACCTTGTTGTGCAGGGCACCCCAGCTCCCCTGAGGTACAGAAGTTTGGAAACCTCATCTAGAATCTGCAAGTTGGATGCTGTTCTGTTCTCCCAAATGCTACCATGTAGGTCTGCATAAGATTCTTTAAAACGTAGCTACTGGAATTATCCACCTCTAAAGTTTTGTTTTCATCCTGCTAAAAATACAGCTGGAAGAATAAGTCTTCAGCTTCCTGAATGAAGAGGAGTGATGTCCTCTAGTCCCTCCCAAGAGAGGGAAGTTATATGTGGAATGGGCAGTCACATAGCCGGAAGCAGATGGTTACTTTATTCTTTGCTTGGTTGACAAGTAAGAAACTCTGTTGGCAGGCATGAATTGTTGGCAGAATTTTAGGTAGCCACTTAGGACTACTTTAATCTTGAAAACAAAAATAGTAACATTGAAAGGATCCTGTCACTGGAAATTTGGGGGAATAACTGATGTAATTATGCTTAGAAAGCTGAACTATATGCCCTCAGCAACATCCAGTTCTGAAAAAAAAGCAGCACATATAATCGCTAATTTAAAGCATTATATATAAAAAATATTTAGGAATATGCTTAAAATGGGCATCTTTATTTCACACCTATATTTTGTGCATTATGGCTAGAAAAATAATACAGTGGGTAGGCACTTGCTTTGCCTGTGGCTGACCCAGATTTGATCCCCAGCATCCCATATAGTCCCAAAGTTGGAGTAATTTTTTAATACAGAGTCAGGCGTAACCCCTTAACATTTTCAGATATGACCAAAAATCAAACACACAGCAACAAAATAGGTACTTTGGGTCAGAGCAATAGTTCTTGATTTATATGCTACAAACTAGCTTGGTCTATGTCTAACCTATATGTTAGTCCCAGGCACCCAATATAGTCCCACTAGACTTCCATGAGTGATCCTTGTGCAAAGAGATAGAAGTAAGCTCTGAGCACCACTGGGCATGTCTCCTCCACAAAACACACAAGACAGGTACTTTTATTTTTACCTCCTAGGACGACTTAATAGAAGGCACTTTTGGCAGTAGCAGCCCTCAGCCTTCACACTAATTCAGAATGTTTTACTGGAAGATTCTTAGACTAGGCTCTTTACGGTATCCTAGAAACATCTGGCTAATGACCAACATTTACATATCTGTAACAAAACTTTAAATATGACTATTAATGTTCAGCTGACAAATTAACAAAATACTGACTAAACCGGGCTGTTTGAAAACTTTTTAAAACATTTATGTTTCAGATGAACAAGAAATGATGCATAATTCTAAAAAGTGTGATTTGTTTAAGAATGAAGCCTCTATTAAATTCTGCCATTTTTCAGCCAATATGCTGGTGTTTCCTATAAAATAATTATTAGGGTCCCTTATGGAACACTACACTGAAAAACAAAAAGGCTTTCCCGAAGTACCTTCTGAACTTCGTTATGTCTCTTTAAAATTTCTACCAACTTGGGGCCAGAGAGATAGCATGGAGGTAAAGCATTTGCCTTGCATGCAGAAGGTCAGAGATTCGAATCCCCGCATCCCATATGTTCCCCGGAGCCTTCGAGAAGTGATTTCTGAGTGTAGAACCAGGAGTAACCCCTGAGTACTACCGGGTGTGACCCAAAACAACAGCAACAAAAAAATTAAAAAAATGGAAAGAAAACCTTCTACCAACTAGAGAACTCTGATCTCTTGATTTAAGGTAGTGATATATAAATAGTACTTCAGAATTTCTTTCAGAGGACAAAAAATTATTAGGATATTGTCTATTATAACAAAATTTAAAACCCTAATTATTATTTTTAAAGAGCTAATTATTATATTCAGTGACTTATAATCCAATATGAATCATAATAGCTTGCACTATCCAATATGGTGGTCATTGCCACCTATGGTTATTAACTTAAATTAATTAAAATTTGCTTTCTATAGTACAGGGGTAAGGCACTTTCCTTTCAGATGAATAGCCCCCTCCAACCCTGAACCCACACAGGGTCCCTGTGCACCCCCCAGGAGTGATTTCTAAGCACAAAGCCAAAAGTAAACCCTGATATCTCCCCATTTGACCTGACTCTCCCACCCAAAAATTGTGGAAAAGCCAAGAGAGTGATACTGCACTGATAGATGACTCTTGACTTTTTCACCTGTGTCATTGTCATTTCCAAATAAACAAAAAGCTGAAAAAAGGTAGAATCATTTTTAAAAGCCATTTTTATTACTTTTTAATATTTCGTGTGATTTTTTTCTTACAATGGTAGAGATGGGGGGCTGGGCGGTGGCGCTGGAGGTAAGGTGCCTGCCTTGCCTGCACTAGCCTTGGACGGACCATGGTTCGATCCCCCGGCTCCCATATGGTCCCCCTAGCCAGGAGCAACTTCTGAGCGCATAGCAAGGAGTAACCCCTGAGCGTCACTGGGTGTGGCCCAAACCCCCCCACCCAAAAAAAAGCAATGGTAGAGATGTCTGAGTTGCATAGAAAAAATTATAGCTTATTTGTTTTTTCCTTGTCTTATTTGGTTGATGAGTTGTTTAATTGTTTATTGTTTTATTTTATAGGGTACAATGCAGTGATACTCAGGGGTCCACTAGAATTACCTCTAGAGCATAAGGGTAGGTTGTGGGGGTGGTTTCTGTTACTGGAGATTAAACTCTGGAACTCACATATACAAAGTTTATACACTATTGTTTCATTATCTTTTCAAATCTCATTTATTGAGAAACTAGAAAGTCAAGTAAAATAAGCATTTTACCACTTACTTCTTTCTTAATAGAAATGCATAAGATATTAGAAGTTTCTATCTTTTTACTTAAAAATTATCTGAATCCCAAAAAAGCAGTAATTTGCTTTTAATTTTAATTAATATAATAACCCTGCCATAGTATATTCTTAAAAATATTGAATACCACTTTCTATTAGTATGATCTCATTATTTAAACCATCAGTTTTGATTACTTTCCAGTTGCTTATACCTAGTGATTCAATTACATTTAGTTCCTGGACTAATGGTTGCTTAATACATAGGCAAAAAATTAAAAACAAATCTGTCTTTGAGTCATCGAACCATCAAAGAATGAAAATAACTACATAACTAGCTGTGAAGAAGGCATGTAGATATACAGCTAGTATTCTCTTTCTACATTTAATAGCCTCATGTTTTCAATGGAAGCATAAATAATTAGAATTTATTTGCAGTTGACACTGTCAAATATGAATCCCAGAGTCTTATCTATGAAAAAAGCAAATGTACAACTTAGCTGTTTGTAGATTGACGGGGATGTTTTCCCAACAAATATATAGCTTCTTCTACAAAACAGAGGATTTCTCTTTAAATTATTAGTCACATGGTTTATCTACATTATTATCCTTAAGCTTGAATAATATAAGTAGGTCTGCTTAGCACATAACCAGTAATGTGATTCTGACTTATACTAGAAAAATGTTAATATTTTTAATAATTGAAAGTACTAAAAGAATCTTCTCTAAATTTAGAAGCTCTTTTTTTTTAATAATATCATTATTTGGGGACTGGGCGGTGGCGCTGGAGATAAGGTGCCTGCGCTAACCTAGGACGGACTGCAGTTCGATCCCCCGGTTCCCCATATGGTCCCCCGTGCCTGCCAGGAGCGACTTCTGAGCGAATAGCCAGGAGTAACCCCTGAGCGTCACAGGGTGTGGCCCAAAAAACAAAAACAAAAAAAAAATAATATCATTATTTAAGCACCATGATTACAAACATGTTTGTAGTTGGGTTTCAGTTATAAAAAAGAACACCCCCCCCTTTAGCAGTGCAACTTTCCACCACCAATGCCCCTCATCTTCCTCCTCCCCACTCCCTGCCTGTTTTTGAGACAGGCATTCTATTTCTCTCACTTCCATTGTCATGATAGTTGTTAGTGTAGTTTTTTCTCTAACTACACTCATCAATCTTTGTGGTAAGTTTCATATTATAGGTCAGTCCTTCCAGCTTCATCTCTATTGTCTTGAGTAGTATTACAATACTGTCTTTTATATTTTGCAAATCCTACAGATAACTAAGAATATTCTGTGTCTATCTCACTCCCTCTGATTTATTTCACTCAGCATAATAGTTTCCATGTCTATCCATGTATAGGAAAATTTCATGACTTCATTTTCCTGATGGCTGCATAATATTCCGATGTATTAATGTACCAGTATCTTTAGCCATTCATCTGTTGTTGTGCACCTGAGTTGTTTCCAAATTCTGGCTATTTTAAATAGTGCTGCAATGAATATAGTTGTGCAGAGGGCATTTCTGTATTGTGTTTTTGTGTTTGTAGGGTATATCCCTAGAAGTGGTATACTGATTCATTTGGGAGCTTAATTTCCAGTTTCTTGAGGAATCTCCATATTGTTTTCCATAAAAGCTGGAATTATATGGCATCCTACTAGCAGTGAATGAGAGTTTCTTTCTCCCCACATCCCAGGCAGCACTGATTGTTCTTGTTCTTGGTGATGTATGCCAGTCTCTGTGATGTGAGATGGTACCTCACTGTTGTTTTGATTTACATCTCCCAGGTGATTAGTAATGTGGAGCATTTTTATGTGCCTTTAGGCCATTTGTATTTATTCTTTGAGGAAGATTTTTGTTCATTTTAGAAGCTCTGTTTTGATGGCAGAAAAATATTAACTGATAATAAACTGTAGTCATCTACTTTAAGTAGTTATTTGTTTTAAGACGGTAAGAAAATAATGGCAACTAGAATTCAGTTTTTTTTTGGTTTAGAATAACTTTTATTTTATTTTAGAATTCAGTTTTTTAATTCCAGAGAAGCTAGAGAGATAATGTGGGATTTCTAGTGGTATAATTAACCCTGGTTTGATCGCTAGTATCACATAATTCTCAGAGACTACCGGGTATAGTCCTATCGACACTCAAGCATTTCAGGGTGGCCTGAGTAATCACTGGCACTGAAAGGTCTGAGCAGTAGCACATTATTGGACCCTTCCATTGAATTATTGCCTGATTGGTAAGAATAATTTATAAAAACTCCTGAGCAGTTCATCGGAGCCCCTTCATTCCCACCAATAAAATAATTCCATAATCTCAGAAATGTAATAATATAGCGTTGTTCTAGTGGAAAATAACTTTCCATCTTTACAGAGTTGAGCAGGACTGAGCCAGGTGCCCTTCTATAACTCAGGATCCAACTCAGAATCCAAACTTGACTCCATGCCTGACTCCTGCCTCCTACATCATATTATAACAATTTGAATCATAAATCACATCTAAAGTACTCTAGTCAATTAAAACTTTGTTTTCCACAGAGCTACAATTTGTATCCAAAACACACATCCTTACAAAAAAAAAAAACACATGGGCAGCCACTACAGACAAAGACATGCGACAACTGAAGATCTTTGGCCTAGAACCTGAACTGTGATTCTTCCATGAGGCTCCCATGTCTAAGAGAGTGGACGCTGGACATTTTGCTACCAAAATGTGTGTCATCACTGTAGATTAGGAGGTTAGTCTTTGTTTTACAGAAAGCATCTTCTGATACAAAATGCACCAGAGTAACAAGGAAACCTTAGAAATGACTATGATGTTGGCATACAGTGTAGCTACTAATTTGAGGGCAATTGAAGTAACAGTAGAATCCCTCTGGATTTCCACTGAATATTAGATTTCATTCATTAGATGAATGAATTAGAGAAAATACAAGACCTGAATTGAAATTGAGATGTATAATATAGATCAGGTGAAGGAAAGTCTGTACATTGAACAAAATAATGAATATCAATATATTAATTTTTTATTTTAGCTTTCTAAAGATATACAATAAATGTAACAGACAAGTTGACATCTTAAAAAGATCTATGTACTCTTTTTCAATTTTATCTCCTTCGGATCTTTGTTTCTGCCTTTAGCTTTCATATTTAATTGTTTTGTGGGCACTATCTATCAAGCAAAATTGATTGATCTAGGTAGATAGGTAGATAGATAGATAGATAGATAGATAGATAGATAGATAGATAGATAGATAGATAGATAGATAGATAGGAATATGATAGATTCCAAGAGAATATAATTCTATAACTCTCTTAAGCCATTCAAATAATTAAGAATGCTTAAGCAGGGGCCGGGCGGTGGCGCTGGAGATAAGGTGCCTGCACTAACCTAGGATAGACTGCGGTTCGATCCCCCAGTTCCCCATATGGTCCCCCGTGCCTGCCAGGAGCGACTTCTGAGCGAATAGCCAGGAGTAACCCCTGAGCGTCATCGGGTGTGACCCAAAAACCAAAAAAACAAAAACAAAAATAAAAACAAACAAAAAAAGAATGCTTAAGCTAAATATAAAATTAATTTCACAGCAAACTTTTATTCAATATATATAATTAGTTTTAGTTAACTTTATTAATGAAATGTTAAGAATCAATTAGATTTACAATAATCAGTTGCTGAGGACCCAAGAGGGACTATTTCTGTCACAAAAGGGTAATATAAAATTTTTAGTTGGGAAGAAAATATAATTAGATTTGATAGGTGACGTTTTCCTGACTTGATATGGAGCAGCCACTTACTTAAGCCTGTGTATGTATCTTTGTAAAAGGAAGAAAATGTAATGTGACTCAGAATATAGACTCATGGTTCAATTGGTCATATAGACATACAGGGCCTGTGAAAGTACAAGGAGATGGGTCTTGTTTTATATTTCTTTTCAAATGCAAATGCTTTTAAGTAGGGTAGGATGGACTCTGCATTTTGTCACAGGCTCTACCTTCTTGACTGTTTATATTGAGCACAGATTTCCACATGTATTTATTGCCCAGAGGCTTATGGCATTTCAATTTGCAATGACGAGGACTAGAAACTTGTTATTGAACAGGTGTGGAATAATCCTAAAGCTCCCCTCCTTTAACTCTATAATAGGAATATTAAAGAACTGGCCTGACAGTAAGAGCCCTTCTAAAGGAGGATGATAATAAACAGAACATAAGCTATGTGGGGCTATGGTTTGCCACAGATTCTGCTGCTATGATTCATTCAATAATTGTTTTCTTTGAATATTTACTTGCTGCTCTCAGCACCAAGGACTGAGCACAAGCAAAGCAGACAAGGCCCATTTCTACCCTGTATAGACAGAAAACAAGTGAAATATAGAATATGGTAGCTGGCATGGGGAAGGAAAAAATATGTGAGGAAAGAGAAGCTTTCAAAGGTTATTGAGGGAAAGCCTCCTTAGTAAGAAAGAAAGAGTTCTATGGAAACTGGAAAAATGACTATCTGACAACATTAGATCAAATGCTTTCAGAATTGAAGATTTTTTTAAAAGAAGTCAAATCCATGGTTTAATCTCTAGTGACTGGCTCAATGGATACAAATCAAATTCTTATTGTTTCACTTATCAGCTATCAATACAGATACCAGTTTCTTCTGAACACCCAAGTGCATTGCTAGACAACTTTGGAATATTCCAAACACTTTTTTTTTAGCCAAACCAGTTGACTCTCAGGGGTTACTCCTGGCTATGCTCTCAGAAATTGCTCCTGGCTTGGGGGACCATGTGCGACACAGGGGGATGGAACCGAAGTTCATCCTAGGCTAGCACTTGCAAGGCAGACGCCTTACCTCTAGCACCACTGCTCCAGCCCCTATTCCAGAAACGTTTATTGTTATACTATCACTCCAAAGCTTTAAGTCTAAAAATATATAATTCCTCAAATAACAAAAAGTTAGGGTAAGGTTAAAAAAATTGTCATAGGATTATTTTCAGTGAAAGTTTGCTTTCTTAGACAGAGATATCACTATCTGAAGTCCTAAGGATATGCCATACACAAAATGCAAAATGCTCTCATAACTAATTCTTTCAGTGAAATTTTATGATACAGCTTGACAAAATGAAAATTCTAAATTAAAAGATACATGTTGGGTGATATTAATGTCGTCCATCCACATTTAACTAAGAATGGAAAATTCAAACTCAACCGATCAGAAAGTCTATATGACGAAGACCATCCTGACTTTATATTCCCTCTTGGTGACATTTTTTTCCTCATAATTTCCCCGCTTCCTCCTTGTCCTGCTATTCTTCAAGATTTCCTAATGAGGATTAGTGAACAAGCATCTTTAACAATCTGTGTTTGCAGGTTGGAAATAGAAAATGAAGACTAATAGTTTCTCTCCTGCTAATTTGATTTTCTACAGCTCCTCTTCTACCCGCTTACCACTCAGACAAAAGACTTAGTTACTATTTCCAGCAGATGGGGCCATGGGAAAGATAAGCATCTGTGTTATAATGCTTCCCCCAAATGGGTCTGCTGCCTTCCAGGCCTCCCTTAGAGACTTTCTTAAGAGAAAGAGTGAGATGTGATCATGAACAGATTGAGAAAAATATATGAAGCTGTGTTTTTCTAACACAATCAGCAATGGCTTGGAAGTTCCAGGGCCTACAATTTTTTTAAATGTTTTGATTTATCATCAGACAAATGTCCATTCTTTTTACTGATCGTCACTGTTTTTGTCAAATAAGATTTAAGTAAATGTTTTTGAATCATTCTAGCCTTGAGTAATTTAACTTGGGATAAACACCAATGTTAAGACACATTTTAACACCTGAAAATGAAAACATAAAATCTTAATTTAATATGTATTATTTTCTGTAGTTTATGATCCTTCGGAAGTAATATCTTAGGTCTTCCCATTTGAGATTTGGAGAGTATGTAACTTGGACAAATTTCATGTAACCACTACCTCTACTTAAATGTATAACTTGGGGGCCCGGGAGATAGCATGGAGGTAAGGCGTTTGCCTTTCATGCAAAAGGTCATC
>PVKC010018412.1:0-19668 GCA_004027635.1 Crocidura indochinensis
TTTTTTGGTTTTTGGGTCACTCCCGGCGGTGATGCTCTGGGGTTACTCCTGGCTCTAGGCTCAGAAATCGCTCCTGGCAGGCTCAGGGGACCATATGGGATGCCAGGATTCGAACCACCGTCCTTCTGCATGAAAGGCAAATGCACTACCTCCATGCTATCTCTGGCCCCATAAAAAATACTGGGGACTTATAAGAAAATGTCAAATTCTATTTTTAAAATCAGTTATAATTTTTTAAATCTCTATAATATGCTTTTTGCTTTCTAGGAGACAAAGTTAAATACTATTAATTATTTAAAATCTTCAATGAAAATATAATAAAATGTTTCTAATAAAATAACTTAAAATATGCTGAAACTCCATAAATATTATTGATTACTGAAACATTTGTTTTTTATTTTCCTGTCTTTAATATTAGTTCAATGGAAGGCCTTAATTTAATGACAATTTGCAGTTGTATTAAAAATGTTTTAATTCTATTTTTTATTTTTATTTTTGTTTGTTTTGGGGGCCACACCTGCAATCCCCAGGGGTTACACCTGGCTATGTGCTCAGAAATCATTTCTGGCTTCAGGGACCATATGGGACTCTGGGGGATCAAACTGCAGTTCATCCTAGGTTTGAGTATGCAAGGCAAACGTCCTACCGCTTACACCACTGTTTTGGCCCCAGAAATGCTTTATTTCTTATAGTAAGAAATATTTAAAGTTTCAAATTTAATAATTAAGTTTTAAAATACATTTTTGTAAGTGATCATGAAATATATTTATAAATATATATGCATATATATTTGATTTTGCGGCCACAAAACCAGGGATAACTAGATTACTCCTGGCTCTGCAATCAGGAATTACTCCTGAATGTGCTTGGATTATGTGGCATGTCAGAGATAGAAGCATGTCAGACACATACAAGGCATGCACTTTAAACATGGGCCTATCTTGCCAGTCCAAGATCTTTCTTTTTCAGAAGTAAGTAGTGACAAATAAACTTTATGATAGATAAAATACAAAATTTTGAGTTTGATAAAATAGTACCAATTATTAAAGATATATCTAGTAAATGTTTCTCAATCAATGTCTTTTACATTTGTTGATGATATTGTAATATTAATATTAGTTAATCATAAACTCAATAGGAAAGTTAATATAACTAAAATATGTAATTATACATATTTACAATTAGTATGCCCTGCATGCATATAAAATACATTGTGTTCTCAGAAAAAAGAATTAAAAGAAAAAAGACAATTAGTAATTGTCCTGAAATTTTTCTGGTAAATTTAGCTTGTTTTGTCTTTGTTTTATTATTTCCTCTATAAACACAACGTAATTTCTATATCCACCCTTATATGGGCAAATTTTATGACTTCATTTTTCCTAACCACTGCACAGTATTCCATTGTGTAGATGTAACAAAGTTTCTTTAACCCTTCATCTATTCTCAAACACTAGGTTTTTCTCATTGTAACAGATATGGAAATGCAGAAGGCTTTTCTGCTTGCCATTTTTACTTCCTAAGTTATATTCTATATGTCTTGATAATGGGTTATCAATGTTCTTTATGTTTTCAAAGAACCAATTCTTGATTTCATTCATTTTGTGGTTCATTTTTGGGGTTTCCTGTTTAGTGATTACTGCTCTAATTTATTTTAATCAGCCTGACAATTTTTTTTATCTGTTCTGTTGGTTCTTTTCCAATTTTTTTAAACTTACATTGGGCTATTTATATAGTATCTTTCTTGCATCCTGATAAATACATTGTCATGCTAATAGTTTTCCTCTTTATACTACTTTTGCTGTGCCTCACAGATTCTAATAATTCGTCTCTTCATTCTCATTTGTTTCCAGGAATCCTTTTTTTTTTCATCTTTAATTTTATTTCTGACCCACTGGCTATTCAGTAGTGAACTGTTTAATTTCCAGTTTTTAACGTTGATTTTCCATTTCTGTTTATAACTCACTTTTTAAAATATCTTTATTTAAACACCTTGATTATAAATATGATTGTAGTTGGGTTTCAGTCATATAAAGAACACCCAGCTTCTTCAGTGCAATATTCCCATCACCAAAGTTCCAAATTTCCCTGATCCCCACACCCTGCCTATATTTGAGGCAGGTTTTCTACTTCCCTCATTTATTCACATTGTTATAATAATTGTCAGTGTATTTATTTCTCTAACTGTACTCATCACTATTTTGGTGAGCTTCATATCACGAGCTGAACCTTTCAGCCCTCATCTATTTTGTCTCTGAAAATTATTGCAAAAATGTCTTTCATTTTTCTTAAAACCCATAGATGAGTGAGACAATTCTGTATCTATTTTTCTCCCTCTGATTTATTTCATTCAGCATAATAGATTCCATGTACACCCATTTATAGGAAAATTTCATGACATCATCTCTTCTGATGCATAATATTGCATTGTGTGTATGTTTCACCATGTCTCGCCATTCATTCGTTGAAGGACATCTTGGTTATTTCCAAAGTCTGGCTATAATAAATAGTGCTGCAGTGAATGTAGGTGTGAGGAAGGGATTTTGAATTTTATTTTTGTGTTCCTAGGGTATATCCCTAGGAGTAGTAGAGCTGGATATTATGGGAGCTCAATTTCCAGTTTTTTTGAGGAATCTCCATAAAGGTTGGGCAAGACATCATTCCCATCATAAGTGAATAAGTGTTCCTTTTTCTCATCCTTACCAGCACTGCTTATTTTTATTCTTTGTGATGTGTGCCAATCTCTGTGGCATGAGATCTCATTGCATAGTTGTTTTGATTTGCTTCTCCCTGGTGATTTACTATGTGGAGCATTTTTCCATTTGTCTTTTGGCCATTTGTATTTCTTCTTTAAAAATGTGTGTCCATTTCTTTTCCCCATTTTTTTGATGGGATTAGATTTTTTTTCTTGTAAAGTAATGTCAGTGCTTTTTATATTTTGAATATTAGCCCCATATCTAATGGGTACTGGGTGAATAATTTCTCTCACTTAGTGTGTGGCTCTTGTATTCTGGTCACTGTTTCCTTTGAGGTGCAAAAGCTTCTGAACTTGATATATTCCCATCTGTTTATCTCTGCTTCCACTTGTTTGAAGAGTGCAGTTCCCTCCTTGAATATGCCATTAGTCTCAATGTCATGGAGTGTTTTACCTAACTGTTCTATTTACCTTATGATATCAGGTCTGATATCAAGGTCTTTAATCCATTTGGATTTTACCTTTGTACATGATGTTAGCTGGGGCTCCAAGTTTGCTTTTTTGCAAGTGACTAACCAGTTGTGCAAATACTTGTTGAAGAGGCTTTCTTTGTTCCATTAAGGATTTCTTGCTCCTTTATCAAAAATTAGGTGATTAGGGGCTTGAGAGATAGCCCCTAATGAAGATAAGGCATTTAGGTCTATTGTTTCTAGAAGCTTTTTGGTAGAATCATTAGGGTTTTTTAAGTAGAGTATCAAGTCATCTGCAAGTGGGAGCTTGACTTCTTTCCTATCTGGATTCCATTGTTTGAATCCCAGCATCCCATGTGGCCCCCCGAGCCTGCCAGGGTTGACTTCTGAGTATAGAGCCAGGAGTAACTGAGTGCTGCTGGATGTGACCCCCCCCAAAAAAAATTAGGTGATTGTATGTCTGGGAAACATTCTCTGAGTACTCAAGCCTAATCCACTGATCTGACCATTATCTTTATTCCAATATCAATATAGATATTTATATCAATATCAATATCAAATATCCAATATTTGATAACTATTGCTTTGTAATACAGATTAAAGTTGGGAAAAGTAATGCTTCCCATATTTCTTTTCCCAAGGATTGCTTTAGCTATTCGAGGGTGTTTATTGTTGTAAATTAATTTCAGAAGTGTTTGATTCATTTCTTGAAGAATGTCATGGGTATCTTTAGAGGGATCACATTAAATCTGTATAATGCTTTGTGGAATATTGCCATTTTAATTATGTTAATCATGCCAATCCATGGGCAGGGTATGTGTTTCCATTTCCCAGTGTCCACTCTTCTTTCTTGGAGCAGAGTTTTATAGTTTTCTTTGTATAGGTTCTTCACATCTTTGGTCAAGTTGACTCCAAGGTATTTGAGTTTGTGTGGCACTATGTGAATGGGGTTGTTTTCTTAATTTTCATTTCTTCCCCATCATTATTGGTGTATAAAAAGGACATTGATTTCTGTGTATTGATTTTGTAGTCTGCAACATTGCTATATGAATCTATTGTTTCTAGAAGCTTTTTGGTAGAATCATTAGGGTTTTTTAAGAAGAGTATCAAGTCATCTGCAAACAGTGGGAGCTTGACTTATTTCCTATCTGGATTCCATTGCTAACTTTTTCTTGTCTAATTGCTATAGCAAGTACTTCCAGTACTATGTTGAAGAGGTGTGGTGAGAGAGGACAGCCTTGTCTTGTACCAGAATTTAGAAGGAAGGCTTTTAGTTTTTCTCCGTTGAGCATAATATTTGCCATTGACTTGTGGTAGATAGCTTTAACTATATTGAGAAAGGTTCCTTTCATTCCCATCTTGCTGAGAGTTTTTATCAAGAATGGCTGTTGGACCTTATCAAATGCTTTTTCTCTGTCTATTGATATAACCATGTCATTTTTATTTTTCTTCTTGTTGATGCTGTGTATTATGTTGATAGATTTAAGGATGTTAAACCATCCTTGCATTCCTGGGATGAAACCTACTTGATCATAATGAATGACCTTCTTGATGCATTGGATATATTTGCCAGGATTTTGCTGAGGATCTTTGCATCTGTGTTCATCAGGGATATTGGCCTGTGATTTTCTTTTTTGGCAGTATCTCTGTCTGGTTTAGGTATCAAGATGATGTTGGCTTCATAAAAGCTGTTTGAAACTATTCCCGTTTTTTTCAATTTTATGAAAGAGCCTGGCCAGGATTGGTAGTAGTTCCTCTTCAAAGGTTTGAAAGAATCTATCTGGGCCTGGGCTTTTCATTTGAGGAAGACATTTGATTACCATTTTAATTTCCTCAACAGTGATGGGGGTGTTTAGATATGTTATGTTCTCATTACTCAACCATGGAATGTTATAAGAGTCCAAGAATTTATTCATTTCTTCCAGGTTCTCACAAACACTACACTTTCATTAAATCACCAAATATATGCAATGACAATATAACTGAACAAATGTTGGGAAGAAACATGGATTTTGCAGTGCATCATTTTCAACTATATTATTACACTATATTAATCAAAATATTGTATTGCCAGAATAAAAGATACACATAAATAGCATAGAACTTAAACACAAGATTTGCAGGAGAGATAGTATAAGGGGGGTAAAACAATTTCTAGCTTAGTTTTGATCTCTGTGACCCCATATGAACCCAAATCTCTTAGGAGTGATCCATGAGTGAAGACTCAGAATTAAGTCCTGAGGGGCTGGAGCATTGGCGTAAGTGGTAAAGCATCTGCCTTGCATGTACTAATCTAGGATGGACGTCGGTTCTATCTCCCAGTGTCCCATATGGTCCCCCAAGCCAAGAGCAATTTCTAAATGAATAGCCAGGAGTAATCACTGAGTGTTACCAGGAACAGCACAAAAATGAAAAAAGAAAGAAAAGAAAAGAAGTCCTGAGCACCACTGGGCATGATCCAAACAAAACAAAAAATTCACATAAAGACAAGAAATGACTATAACTTATGCAAATTACCCAAGCAAATAAAATAGAGAAAATGAATATCTTTAAGATTGATGCTGTAAGACTGGATTTTTACATGCAAAAGAAAAAATTGGACTACTACCTTAGAGGATGCAAAAAATTAATCCAATATGGGTCAAAATTTTTAAGTGATGCTTGAATCTACAATGTATATTCACTAGAACATAGGCAAAAATACAAATCAGAGCAAAGTTTTCCATGATTAATTTAGTGATTCAAATCTAATGTCAAGGAAAAATACAAAAACAAGTAAATTATCTAAAACTAAAATCCAGTTTTAATAAATGGACTATCACTAAAACTGAAAAAAAACATCAGTCTGAATGGAATAAAATATTTGTACATATTTGACAAAGGACTAATATAAGTTATATATAAAGAGCTAAGAATACTCAGAAACTACTTAAAACAATGTAATCAAAGTGAAGAAACCTAAATGGAAAGTTTTGCTAAAACATAATTATGATCAATTGTAAGATAACAAGTTTATTGCTTTTTATCGGGGAAATTCAGACCAAATCAACGTTTAATTATCACATCTCAGAAGTGAGAATGGACTATAAATAAGAAACAAGTGTTGGTAGAGATGTGAAAATAAAGGAACACATATTCATCTTTAGTCCAATTTGATGAGTTGTCAAAAAATTAAAAATAGAGCTACCATCTATAACATTTCTATTTCTAGTTAAATATTCAAATATCACAAAAATACTAATTCAAAGCTATATATGTCAGTATATGACCATTGTAGTAAAAATATTGTCAATATCCAATGACACATATATATTAGGGTAGTGCTCAGACATTAACAAATATAAAAGATGAAACAAAACAATATATTGCCTTTAGCTCTACCCTGGGTAAAACTGAAGAGGCCAATTTAATCAAAGAAACTCAGATGAAGATAAAATGAGGCTTTCACTCCATGATAATGTGCAATAAATACAAATCTTATTATTAAATAACATATATGGGTCAGAGAGATCATATAAAGAATATGACACTTGTCTTTTACCTGCCAACACAGTAAAATAAGATCCTTAAATTCTAACATTTAAAAATCATATAGGTAAGTATGTGAAATCATCATGAATAATGTGTTAAGCTTATAGTTTTGATAAGCAAAATATTTTAATTATGGAATAGTAATGAACTTATTTCGAAGATAAAATACATAGTTTAATGGTTGATCACATGCTTTGCTTGAGAAGTTCCATGATTGATCCTTACCAAAATTTTTGATTTGAGCACTTAAAGAAATAAGCTCTCAGTATCAATCTCAAAGTAGCACTTGAGCATTACTGGGTATATTCCAAAAGCCAATAAATAATGAAATGAGCCAATAAATAATATTCAGATTGGGAGTGGTGAATGGAAGGTTATAACTCACAGTTTTTAGGACTTGCTAAGGGGACCATATTTAGTGCCAGAGATTAAACCAGTCTATGCTGTATTCAATGCAAACTCCATAACTGTGGTGCTACCCCTTCCACATCAACTCTGATTAGCTTTTAGTAACATTAGATGAATAGTATATTGACACAGGCTCTAATATAACTTCTGGATATATATAATATTCTACACATATTATATATTTAATTTTTTGAAGGTTAGGAGGTACACCTATAGGTGCTTTGGACTTAGTACTGATGGTTTCCAGAAATCACTGCTGATGAATATAAGGAATATGGGATGTGCACGCTAGAGCATAGGCTGACTTTGTGTGAAAGATAAGAACCCTACTCACTGAAGTACAGCTCTGGCACCTGAGTTTCAATATTCTGAGTCAAATTGTGACTTTACATTATTTTTCTGTGGAGGTGATTTTATGTAAAATTTATTTATCTGGATATATATTTACTTATTGAGTATCTTGTTATTGGGTTTCTGAGAGTTTTTTTCTTAACAATCCTGGTAGTATAAAGGCATTATTTCAGTTTTTATTCCAAGGAAAATAACGATATATTCTAGGACAAAGCTTTGTTAGCTGTAGAAGTAGCTTTTAGTCAGAGAATACTAAAATTTATTTTATAAAAATGAATTCAGAAATTTGTTTGGACTCAGAAGAATCCTGAAAAGCTGTCAGTATTCTATCTTCATCATTGTATGTTAATGGCTGAAAAATTATGACTGCTATTTTGATCTATATTAAATGCAGATAAAATAATTTCAAACAGTACTATTTATTGAACAATCAATGTATCGTACACTTTAATAAGTATGTGATGAATGAATTTACCTGTGTGTACAATCAGAACCAAAGTTTTAAGTAATACATATGTGGATGTTGACCCTAGAAATGCATGTAACTATAAGATAGTAATTTTTAATAAAATATAACAATGACTTTCTTTTTTAATTAATTTATTTAATTTTATTATTTTAATTAACTAATCCATTTAATTTTATTATTTTTAAATTTATTTATTTAAACACGGTGACAACCATAAATGTAGTTGGGTTTCAGTCATAATAGAACACCAACTTCACCAGTGCAACCTTCCCATCACCAATGCCCCCATCTCTTCCCTCTCCACCCCCCACCCTGTCTGCATTCCAGACAGGTCCCTAGAAACTTCACTCACTGACATTTTTATAATTGCTCTCAGGTTAGTTGTTTCTCTACCTGCACTCACCATTCTTTGTGGTGAGCTTTATATCTTGAACCAGTCCTTCTGGCCCTCAACTCTGGGAATTATTTTAATGTCTTTAATTTTTCTTGAACACCATAGATGAGTGAGACTATTCAGTCTCTCTCTCTCTGTCTGACTGATTTCACTCAGCATAATAGATTCCATATTCATCCATGTATAGGAAAAATTTATGACTTCATCTTTCCTGAGAGCTGTATAATATTCCATTGTGTATATGTACCATAGTTTCTTTAGCCATTCATATGTTGAAGGGCATCTTGGTTGCTTCCAGAGTCTGGCTGCTGTGAAAAGTGCTGCAATGAATATAGATGCGAGGAAGGGATTTTTGAATAGTATTTTTTGTGTTCCTAGGGTATATCCCTAGGAGTGGAATAGCTGGATCAAATGGGAGCTGAATTTCCAGGTTTTTTTTTTTAAGGAATTTCCATATTGCTTTTTGTAAAGGCTGGACTAGAAGGCATTCCCACCAGCAGTGAATGAGAGTTCCTTTCTCTCCACATCACCACCAGCATTGATCTTGTTCTTTGTGATATGGGTCAGTCTCTGTGGTCTGAGATGGTACCTCAATGTAGTTTTGATTTGCATCTCCCTGATGATTAGCGATGTGGAGCATTTTTTTTTCATGTGTCTTTTAGCCATTTGTATTTCTTCTTTGAGAAAGTGTCTTTTCATTTCTTCTCCTCATTTATTGATGGGGTTAGATATTTTTCGTATTAAGTTCTATCAGTACCTTATAAACTTTGGAGATTAGCCCCTTGTCTGTTGTGTATTGGGTGAATAGTTTCTCTCATTCTATGGGTAGCCTTTGTATCTTAGGTACTATTTCCTTTGAGGTGCAGAAACTTCTCAGCTTAATATAGTCCCATATGTTTATCTCTACTTCCACTTGCTTGGAGAGTGCTGATTCCTCCTTGAAGATGCCTTTAGTCTTGATGTCATATAGTGTTTTACCTATGTTTTCTTCTATATACCGTATAGTTTCAGGCCTGATATTAAGGTCTTAATCCATTTGTATTTGATCTTTGGGCATGATGTTAGAAGGGGGTCTGAGGTCTTTTTTACAAATGGCTAACCAGCTGTGCCATCACCACTTGTGGAAGAGATTTTCCTTGCTCCATTTTGGATTTCTTACACTTTTATCAAAGATTAGTTGATTGTATGTCTGGGGAACATTCTCTGAATATTCAAGTCTATTTCATTGACCTGAGGATCTGTCTTTATTCTAATACTATGCTGTTTTGATAACTGTTGCATTGCAATAAAATTTAAAATTGGGAAAAGTACTGCAATAAAATTTAAAATTGGGAAAAGTACTGTCTCTCATATTCCTTTTCCCAAGGATTGTTTTAGCTTTTCGAGGGTGTTTATTGTTCCAAATGAATTTTAGAAGTGTTTGATCCACTGCTTTGAAAAATGTTATGGGTATCTTTAGAGTAAATACATTAAATCTATATAATGCTTTGGGAAGAATTGCCATTTTAATGATGTTAATCCTGCTAATCCATGAGCAGGGTATGTGTCTCCATTTCCTGTCTCCTCTCTTATATTTTGAAGTAGGGTTTTATAGTTTTCTTTGTATCGGTTCTTCAACTCTTTAGTTAAGTTGACCCCAAGATATTTGAATTTGTATGGCAGTAATGTGAATGGGATAGTTTTCTTAATATCCATTTCTATCATTTTAGTGTATTGAATTTTGCTTGTTAATTTTGTACCTGCCCCTTTGCAATATGAACCTATTGTTTCTATTAGATTTTTGGCAAAATCTTTAGGATTTTTGATATATATTATCATGTCATCTGCAAACAGTGAGAGCTTGACTTCTTACTTTTCTACATGGATGCCCTTGATATCTTTTTCTTGCCTAATCACTATGACAGGAGCTTCCAGTACTATGTTGAATAGGAGTGATGAGAGAGGGCAGCCTTGTATTGTACCAGATTTTAGAGCAATTTTTAGTTTATCTCCATTCAGAATAATATTTGCCATTGGATTGTGGTAGATGACCTTGACTAAATTGAGAAATGTTTCTTCCATTTCCATCTTGATGAGAGTTTTTTTTTTTATCAAGAATGGGTATTGCACCTTATCAAACACTTTCTCTGCACCTATTGATTAGATCATATAATTTTTATTTTCTTTTTGTTCATATGGTGTATTATGTTAATTGAAAGTCTCATTTTGGTTCTATATTGCTTATTTTATTTCCAGCCTAAATAAATGAGGCCACTTCAATAGGCATTCCCTCAAAAGTCTTTAACACTTGATCTTCATGCAATAAATAAAGGTGTCTTTGAGTTATTCTATGTTTTGCGGTGGCATTAGGTGCATCCAGAAATACCTCTAATTTCTGAAGTACTGGCCTAACTGGGTTCAATCAGGCATCCTATATAGTCTCCTGAGTCTGCCAGGACTAATTTCTGAGTGCAGAACCAAGAGTCAGGAGTAACCGCTGAGCACCACTGGTGTGGCCCAAAAACCAAAAAGAAAAAAAAAAAAGAATGCCTGTTGGCCATTGACAGAAAATAAACAAATCTTACTTGAACTTTTAACCTCAGGGTATCTCAATTTAAACATGTCCTTTATTGTATGTAGAGGCTCTACACATTGTTGGAACAGAGAAATTGTCCACAGGATATAATATGAACCGGGCTGAAGGGTGATTAAAGTGGTCTGTTAGCTTTCTACTTCATAGTGTGAGAGAGAGCTACCTGCCAGAACTGCAATTTTGTTTGAGCACAGAGACCACTCCCAGGAAGGAGTGTAAAGAAAAAAAGTCCATCCTGAGCCAGTTCTGCCCAGGTATGCTCGAGACATGCAAAACCATATGGTTAGTCAGAAAATCTCTGTTCGGGTAAAATCAAGCAGATACAAAGAAGCCAGGTATGATCTTTGTTTTGGATGAAACCAAATTGTAAATAAACAGATATGAAGAAATCAGGAACGATGATTTTTGTTTTGGGTGAAACCAAATTATAAATTGTGAAGGAACAATTGTATATAAGTGTGAAACACTGCTAATAATATTAAAATTATAACCTTATAAGTTGAGGCTGTTCCAGAGGTTCATGACCTACTTTTCTAAACAATTGAACTCATGTATCATGGTTTACCCAACTGTTTGAGAATATCAGGTGCCACTCCACTTTTAGTAGATGAGAAGTTCCAAATTGAGGCCTAGTGAAGCAGAATATGGAACTTGGGCCTCTTAGCTACATGTATTCAATCAGAAATAGGTACTCACCACATTTCAACACTAGTCAATAGTTCCCTGTCTCACCTACTTGGACTATACAAAGAAAAAATTACAAGTTTAAGTAAGTTTGACTTTGGATATAATAATAACCATAGTTATATGTCATAAGTTATAAAAATAACTTATTTTTATAACCACAATATCATTACAAAAATTCTAACAATTATTTGATTTGTCATAAACTTTTTCATGATTCACAGAAAATGACATTCTCCAGACATGAATGTAATATATGCTGATTTACTTTAAACATGTACATGTATATTTCTAAGTACAAAGGCAAGTACTTTGAAAATAATTATTAGCTATAATAATAATAATGACAGTGTTAAACAGTTACTATAGAAACAGTGAAATCTATTTGTAATTACTCTGTAAGTCTGTGATACTAAAAAATAATTTTAGTTAAAATATATGCTAAATTTTCCACAAACATCATCAGCCTAATGTAGGTTTCTAATATCTACTTTATATTCAAGCACTTAGCTCTAATTTTGGGATCTAATTAAAACTAGTTGCATGACCATTGGTAAGTAATGTAACTTTTCTATTATTCCTCTTTTGTAAAATGTTGAATAAAAAAGTCTCACATACATATTGCAAAGGTAATTTCAGAAAATATCTGTATTATTAAATAATAATTAATAATCCCATAATTCATAATAAAATATGTCATAATTTCCAAATTAATATTGATATATTATTATTAATGAAAATTTATAGTTCACATTAGAATTTAAGGTTGTAGTTACATTTTGTAGATTTTGACTATATAAGGAAAATGAGATGAGATGACAAATAGTGCATCTAATAAAAAATTAGCCCCTTATATTTGACAACATAAGTAGCACTGAGTACTTTTTATAATTTAGAGTGCTTGTTTTGCTTTCTGTCTTCAAACATATTTTCAAGTATGATGTGATCTTGCTTCTATTTTATCCTATTAGCAATAAGATAATTTTTTCAATTTGTTTTCAGAGAAAATATTTACTTTTCATAAATAAATACAACACTGTATGTATCAGAAACAATTTAATTCCAAACTAATAGTAGTCAAGGAGTGTTGATGTATGGCAGTTGGACTCATGGTTTGCTTCCATTGGGGATAGTTTATCTCTTTGCTCTGCTTTAATATAGTCCACAGATGAGCAAGATCATGGTGTTTTTGTCCTTTTGTTCATATGCTCACTGCTCTTGTCAAGATATGCTTCAATTATATTGAAGTAGTAGCAAACTGCAAATATTTGATCTCTTCTCATAGCTAAACAGTATATTCCATTTTAATAGATGACCGTCTCATTAAACAACTGTTGCTGAACACTTGTGTTTTTCTCCAGATCTTGGCTATCATAAAGAAATATTCTAACAAACATAGATGTGTCCATGTCTTTGTAAATTCAAGTTTTAATGTTTGCACATTAGTTGAGAAAGAAAATAAAAATTCATTTGTAGAGACTAAAAGATAGAGAAGGAGAGAAACTAAGCATCTTTTTTATTTCTCTTAGAGTCTGAGGCTGTGATGCCAGAGAGAGGTAGAGAGAGATAGATGGAAATTCACAGGCCAGAGTGGGCCCTGGTACAAAAAAAATGAAAGGAATAGACACAAAGCAGGCAGCATCTCTCTGATACTATATCTCTGCCTCCCCCACCCACACATCAAGCAGCACGCACTGCTCTAGTCACTATCCTGGGTCTCCCTGAAAGGTCCAAGTTTTTCTTTTCATACCCGGCATGACAAGGGCATATCTAGGGGCATGTCCAGGTTCAACTGTCATTACAGAGGGGGCATTCAAGGGGTGTGCCCTAATTCAACTGCCATATGTACTGTGGGAGTATCCAAAGGCATGTCCATGTATGTTGAAAAATAGTTGACAAGATTAATCAAAGCTGTAATATTTTAGTGTAAAGTTAATTTATTATTGATGTAGTACTTATCAGTATATCATCATAATTACTTTCTCTACATCTTTTAGTATAGTAATTCTATATTGTTTTAAATATATATGCCCTAATAATACTATTTCACTGTTTTAATTAGAAAATAATGAGGTCAGTATCTGGTTAATTAGCTGATTATTCTATTTAGAAGAGTCTATGCTAAAATAAACTAATTAAAACTATTTTGTACATTAGATAATTCTTCTGTGTACAAAAAGAAGAAATTATTTTATAATAAGAAAGACATAAGTGTTTTTATTTAGATACAAACAAAATTAGAAAAATAAATCTGGGTCCCGGGAGATAGCATGGAGGTAAGGCGTTTGCTTTTCATGCAAAAGGTCATCGGTTCGAATCCCGGTGCCCCATATGGTCCCCCGTGCCTGCCAGGAGCAATTTCTGAGCATGGAGTCAGGAGTAACCCCTGAGCACTGCCGGGTGTGACCCAAAAACCAAAAAAAAAAAAAAAAAAAGAAATCTGTATTATTTTCTACAAACTCATTGTAATTCTGTCACAAATTCATATTTATTCCCAAATATGATGTGCTTGGAGATGCTGTTTTTGAGAAATAATGTTTTTGAGAAATAAATGTTTACTCGGGAAGAAAAGAAATTAGCACATCAGAAGATGAAGCAGTGATGAGTTGTATTTTTCTCTCTAGTCTATTCCATGTAAGGATACAAAGAATCGATGGCTGTCCATAAACCCAGAAAAGGACCTTCACTAGACAAGAACTCTACTCATTCTTTGATACTTAGACTCCCCAACAATATAAGTTGTGACAAATATTTATTGTTTAAACCATTTAATAAATTATAGTTCATATTCATTCCATATTTATACAATCTGGATTGAATAAAACAATTCCAAAATTAAGAGAAATTTAAAAAAATAACTAAAATATGAGAAATTGCATCTTATATCTTTACATGTATGAACTCATGAGACAACTGTTGATAATACCTTAAATCTAAATCACATTGCTAAATATATTGAATTACATCAATTTTTAATTAAAATCAGTGTTAGAATGATATACTCTATATTAAGTTAGAAAATTGTACTGTACATAATAAATTAATAAGAAAGAATTATCACAAGTGTCATGTAATTTTAAAAGCAGGTGTCACTTTCCCAGGAAATAAAATTGATGATCATCTTCATGTCCAGCTGATTTCTATTGGTTCATCCAGAACAGTGTTATTAGCAGTCAAATCAATATTTAAGATCTAGAAAAGTTAGATAGTAAATAATTACTTATTAATAAACATTATGATGGACTAATCTCCAAAAATGTTCCCTAATATTTTAGTTTAATACATTTTATTCTGAAGAGTTTTCAGACATTTAAGCAGCAATATAGCCCAAGACAATTATAACTTATAGACACAGGCTACTCCTGGAAAATTAATTTTGTTTCAAACAGTTCTTGGTTATAGTGTTTTCAACTCTTTCTTGCTTTGCAATGTTAATCTATTGGGCTGTTATGAATTCCTTCCGTTCAAAGAAGAGATTATAAAAAGGATTTTCTTTTATAAAGATATAAAACATTTTCCCTCCCCAAAGATATAAAATATCTTAAAGAAAAAATTGGAGTACAATAAATTGAGTTGCTGCTTAAACTTTTGTATTAGGAAGGACATTAAATATATAAAACCCTAATATCCAATTTTAATATAATTGAAAGCAATACGTTTTTATTTTAGTATTTAAGTGCATAATACCACATTAAAAAGAAAATCTCACTTGCCTACAACCTTAATGTACTACTGTACACTAATTAAAATATTCAACTGAATGATATGGATTCTCTGATGTTATTCAATATAGATTCAATACAAGTAAGAGAGTAAAGGGAAAACACTGGTAGAGAGAAGTTGATATGGCTGTTGGAACACTATATGTATAAAGTGTATTAAGGATAACTGTAAAGCTCAGGCTTTAATAAATAAAATACATTAAAATAGATAAAACGTATTTATTTATTTATTTATTTATTTATTTTGGTTTTTGGGTCACACCCGGCAGTACTCAAGGGTTACTCCTGGCTCCATGCTCAGAAATTGCTCCTGGCAGGCACGGGGACCATATAGGGCACCAGGATTTGAACTGATGACCTTTTGCATGAAAGGCAAACGCCTTACCTCCATGCTATCTCCCGGGCCCCAAAACGTATTTATTTTAATAAGTCATATGAAAAAGGAAATAATATATCTAAGATGCATTATTATTTTTAGTAAAGATCACCTTCATATATAGTTGCTATGTAAATTAACTTCATCTAAAATATTGTGCAATTAATAGTTACTTGGACCTTTATAATTTTTAAATAATATTTTGTGCTAGTACAATTATATAGGTTTGCTCTATCAAAAGCATTAACTGAATCAAAAGCTAACAATTTGCTATTTTCACAATATGTGTTCTTTGAATTTAATGAATTCAAGTTTCAAAGGATCTAATATTGGAATGAAATTTAAAAAATAATCTAATTGTAATACTTATTTAATTAGAAATATAAAGAAGACCATTACAAAAAGGGAAAGCAAAGAGAGAGATAGTGTTGTATGATGTTTACCATAGAGGCAGGCTGAGTGAGGGAGGAAAAAAGGAAAACTGGGAAATTGGGTGGCTGGAAATGAACTTTGGTGAAAGGGTGGGTATTGGAACATAATATGACTGAACTTTAGCTCTTAACAACTTTTGAAATCTGTTTCATGGTGGTTTAATTAAAAAAATAAAGGCACTATTTAAAATAAAGCATAATTATTAAAGAAACTTATTTAAAAGGTTACTGGGGCCAGAGCCATTGCACAGCCATAGGGCATAAGTCTTGCATACAACTGACCCAGAATGGACCTTGGTTCTATACTAGCATCCTATATGATCCCCCAAGCAAGGAGTGATTTCTGAGCTCAGAGCCAGGAGTAACCCATGAAAGTCACCGGATATGGCCCAAAACATAAACAAAGAAAAAGATACTAAAATCATATTGATCTCTAAGTAAATTTATTTTGCTTGGCTATTGTGAGAACAGTTATAATATAGAAGTAATCTGGTTTATTTATATGTAAAGTAGAATGATAATAGTTAATTAATAGTTAATGAATAGTTAATAGTTATTAAAGTAGAATGATAATAGTCCATTTATTATGTTTCTTTTGGACTGAGAAGAATGAACTATCTATGTAGAGATTTCATATGGTGTCATTTAAAATTATATAATATATATATATTTTAATATATATATTATATATATATATATATATATATAATGTGGTTTTTGGACCACACACAGTGATGCTCAAGGGTTACTCCTGGCTATGCATTCAGATCTGAAAAAAATTTTTGTGACACTGGCGTATTCAGGGCTTATTCCTGGTTATGTACTCAGACATCACTCCTGCTTGTGCTTGAGGGACCATATTGGGTTCCAGGAACTAAAAATGGATCAGATACAAGCAAGACAATTTGCTTCCTATATTATCTTTCTGGCTCCTAAAACAATATTTTCTTATGTTACTTATCTGCTTATTTTCTTCTTGAGAAAATCTAGCTGATTCTTTATTGCCTTTATATGTGATAGTAACCTCTTGAACAATCGTATTTCCTTTTCCCCATACATTGATGAATCCAAGTCTCATTTCTCTTGTATTTATGTAACCATTTTTCAATATAGTGCTTGTCAAGGTAGTCTACAACAAAAAATAGTGCAAACTTTTAATTTGCAAGAACACCAAAATGTTTAAAAATCTATTAAACTTAATGGGATGCCTATATTTCCTTTATATGTTTAATAGCTTTATAATACCCCTTAGTCTCTTTATTCCCAAATATAAGGTAGCCTCACTCTTTTTTCTTTAATTACTTTTTTAAATTTATTTATTTCATATATATATTTATTTAACCACCTGTTTTGGTTCTGCTTGGTATAAAAACCTTGGTATGAAAAGTTTTGTCTGGGATAAAAGCTCAGATCAAAACCAGGGCACAAAGATTGTGTAGGCTGATATTCTTACTTCCAAATGCATCATTAATATAATATGGCACCATTCCTTTTGGCAAAGGCATACTAAAAATGGGTATATTTTATGTATATAAACAAGCTATTATCTACTAGGGATAGGAACCCATATATTCTATAATATAGGGACACCTCCCACAATGAATATGTGTCATGTGGACCCAACTTAAAGTCCATGTGATCAGACAGTGACCTTCCAATCTCGAGCCCTCGATCTCAGACATAGAACTGACACAGTTCCCTGAAATAACACAAGGAACCAAACGAACCCTAGGGAATTCTTAAAACTGCTTTAGCACCAATTTTGAGATGACATCCTGGCAAAGAAGAAACGGCAACTTGATCTAAGAATGGGTTGTCCTATCTTATCACCTTATGGTAAGATGAAGTCAGAAGATATGTTGTCCTTTGATCTGTGCAAAAACCAGAAATGCTAACTACAGAAGAGTGGCTTTGACAACCATGACTAGGCAGACTTATCCTGGGACCAATAAGGAAAACCCTAGCCTAAGCTTCGGCCTAGGATTTGTACAACAACCAAGATCTTTAATTCCAGAGGTCTGTCTGACTTTGACAACTGCAACTGAGTAGAATTTTGGAACCATAATTAAAGACTCTGCCCCAGGCTTCGTCCTAGGATCTGAGTAAAAACTAAAACCACCAATTACAGAAAACTAATTACAACAGTGATGGAACAGAACTTCCAGAACCATAAAGAAAGACTGTATCCTAGGCTTCATCCTATGACCTGGGCAAATAGCAAGATCTCTAGTTACAGAGACCTGATTTTATCATCTACAACTGAGCAGAAAGTCTTCTGGCAATATAAAAAGACCTTAGGGTGTGAAAATGAGCATGTACTGAGCCTGTAGTTATTCCTATGACAGTATGCTTCAAGGGTGGAGAAACCCTGAGTCACATAGGCCAAGTGAAATCTCTTTCTAATTCCCCCAATATTTACTGTGTCTATTAAAAAATGAGGGAAGCATAAAACCTTAACACAACAGTCCGCCTTCCTTTTTTTTCTTTTCTTTTTGTTCTTGTGATTATTGTTTGGTTGTTATCTTTGTTGCTGTTTTGCTGTTGTGCTTTTTGTAGTTGCTGGTTTTGATTTCTTGTTTTATTGTTTGTTTTTTGTTGTTTGTTTCATGTTTTTTTTATCTTTTTTCTTCTTTACTCCCTTTCTTCTTTTAAATTGATATTTATAATCTCTAGATGGACTTCTCTCACTTTTTTCTTTTCTTTTTTCTTCCTTTTCTTTTTTTTTACACCATATAACTTGAATCATTTTATTCCTCCTCATAAATTGAGGGAGGGGAAAACAATTGGATAGTACCAGGACCAAATAGTCAAATGAACATTGAATAGAAATAAAAAATTATCAGACTTAAACACTAAACCCAAAGTCAATGACAACAGAATCGATACCCAAACTGCAACAAGCTATACAAAGAAGGGACCAGTTACACTTGTAGTCCAGGGGGTAAAGTAGGTAGATAAAGGATGCATGCTGGGAACAGGGCAGGAGATTTGTAATTCACTTCAATAATGATTATTAAAAAAATCTGCTAACCAGATCTATTTTAAACCAAATAATTTATGTATATCTTTAAATAAGACATTTATATAATAAACATAAAATAAATATGGAAACACTTCAAATATCAATAGAAACAATTGCATATAAATGATTCTACATAGATACATACCTTGTTCAAATTAAATTGCACCAAGAAATATTGGTCTTTTTCATAGGTATCTGTTGAAAAGAAGTGATATATTTATATTTCTAAGAGAGAAAATAATAAATAAAAATGTGCTTTGGTTATTTTTTACAGTATAAATGATACCAAATACCATCACTGTTTATTTTTTTCTTTAAGTTTATTTAACTCATTGAAAAAGAGCTAAAATAAAAAGTATAAGTCAAACCTGGCAAAGTAATTACCTTGCACAGAGCCAACCCTGACTTAGCCCTAGAGCTCTGCTAGAAGTGATACCAAGTCAGAACCAGGAGTAAACCTTGAGTACTGCTTCCTGTGGCTTGAAAACAAACAAGCAAACAAAAAATGAACAAAAACTGACAAGGTATGATATTAACTTGGACTGA
>PVKC010018413.1:8335-19828 GCA_004027635.1 Crocidura indochinensis
AAAAACCAAAAAAAAAAAAAAAAAAAAAAAGTTCATCCATAGGGCCTAGTGAGAGCATGCGGCCAAAGAGGGTTCGATCATTGGCATCCCATATGGTCAGTCTCCTGTGCCCACTAGGAGTAATCCATGAGCACTTCTGGGTGTGGCCCCAAACCAAAGAAAATAAAACAAAACATGAGCCAGAGATAGCATGGAAGTAGGGCATTCGCCTTGCATGCAGAAGGACAGTGGTTCGAATCCCAGCATTCCATGTGGTATCCCGAAGCCTGTCAGGAGCGATTTCTGAGTGTAGAGCCAGGAGTAATTAATCCCTGAATGCTGCCAGGTGTGACCCCAAACCAAAACCAAACAAACAAAAACCACCCATCCCATCAAAAAGTAAATAAGAGGCTAAATCTGTGTCTATGAAACAAAAGAAATTTAATCTTAGAATATAACATTAATATAAAAGAAAAACAATACATATATTTTTTCTTTATAGTTACATATACATATATATAACAAATAGCCAAATGAGAATGAAATAATGGTGGACAAGTAAGCTTATTTCTCTTATTAAGTGAGCTCAGGAAGACAAAGGTAAGTTGCCCTAAAGAAAGGACCTGGAGGAAGGGAACAATTTTTTCCACCAGGTTCTGCTAGTCCCCAAACATGTCTTGATGGCATCCATGGTGGCCTTGAACACTCCAGTTTCCATGGTAACAAAGCATTCACGCTATTATGCAATGCACCTCCCACTAGCCTGCCACCCACTCCCCCAGGGGAAGATGCCAGCATTAGCTGCCTGGGAAACCCAGCTTTTCTACAGCACCTGTGAGACCCGGTACACTGACCATGGCATGAGAAGTGGGTGCATCTTAGATACCTGAGTCTCCTCCCAAAACTAGAGCAATACTGACAATGCTGATTATTCAGGTTTGGACCTGGTTCCTGTTTTCAGTACAAAGTCCTATGGATAGAGAAGGATTGAGATGAGGGCAGCGGAGAAGGGGATCAACTTAGAAAATACCCAGAGTGAAAGCCCATCACTGTGTGAGCATCTGGGCAAGATAGGCACAAGGCAAGGCAGCAGTGTGCAATGGGCACTACTTTTCTGTGGCATGACCAGAGCCAGACACTGTGTCCATGTACCCCTATAAAGTAGGATCTTAAACTGGACCCAGAACAGAGCCTGGAGGAAATGAGCAGGCTCTGCTGACCTACAGCTTCACAGCAGCCACCTTGGTGCACATGTGATCACACACCACCAGCCTTCAGAACCCGTTTCCTGTGGCCCCTGCTCACAGTTGATTGCCTTTGTGGGATCCACCATGATTTCAGCTGGATCCATCCAGCTCCCTGGATAGGTAAGCACATGCTGTCAGGGTCTCCTCCACCACTATGAAGTGGCTGCTCACGTCAGAAAGGAAGGCCACAGTGCCCAGGTTCACCATTGAGGGCCCACAGCTCTGACCCTAGCAGTCAGGCTTTCTCAGCTCACCCAGCAGCCCTGGGTCAAGGCATTACTCTGCATGGTCAGGCTGGTGCTCCCATCACTGCTCCTATGACCCCACCTCACCACCATCACAGCTAAGCACAAAAGAGGTGATGAGGCTAAGATCAGAGAAGATGTGTTTCCACACTGTTCCAATATGAAAATAATCATAATACAAGAGATTTTAAAACATATTGTAGGCTTAAAAAATCTTAAATATTGGCTCAAAAATAGTCACCCACTATGTTAGAGTGGGGGACAGTACCTTTCTGTTGAAAAGACAGGTCTGTCTAAGTTCTCTAGGGGCTCACAGGAGTAGAACAGTTTACACAGTACAGGCAGAGGCTCCAATCCTCCGCTCCTTACTCTCTAATACAGACTCCAAGGTTTCACAGCTTTTCTAAGTAAAACTACCTACTATCCTCTTCAATTGAAACATATTCAATAAATAAACAAAATACTCATCCCCACATACAGGCAAGCATGCCTGTGAAGGCCATCAATCTAAAAGCACATGCAGGTGACACAGCTCACCCTGAGTCACCTGAGTAAACTGAGGTCAGGGTCTTCTGAGTTCGAGCTCCTGCCCTCCAAACAGGCCACAGAACAAACTTTCTGACACAGAAGCAGTCACTCGGTGACTAAAATCCAGCCCTCGGCTCCCAGATCACACACCCCAGATAAGGAACTGGGACAGGCAGGAAGAGGGAGTGCCAAGCTTTGGCCTTGCTGCAGTCAGCCCATCTCACTGGGGTCTGTCTGAATCACCCACAGTTGGTGCACGCAATTTTATTTCTCGGTAAAGAAAAAGTTAAAACAGAAACACCCACCAATGAATTTGCTAGTATTTAAGGCAAACTTATGAGCACTTTTCAACTCATAACCATCATATCAGCCATGATCTAGCAAACTGGAAGGCCAAATTTTGTGTTTTCCTGCCCTTCTGCTGACAACAGCAAAAGAAACAAAGCACGGGCAGCAACTCTTCCCCTAGGCCTGGCAGGACTTCAGGCTGTCACCCACCTGAACAGAATAGGCAACTTAGGAGCCAAAGGCCACAGGCCAAGCTCAGCTAGTGCAGGTTCATCACAAGCCCACACCTTCATCTCCTGGCCCCTATGACAAGGCTGGCTGTGTCATGAGCTCGATGGTTTCCAGGAACCCTCTTCTCTTCTCACCCCTCTCAACCCTACAGACGTGGATGCTCACTTCCTTTCTCAGGTGCCAGCGTGCCCTCGGCAATCTGGCTTGGCCACTGACTCCTCAGAAGCTCAGTGGAGGGAGTCAGACAAGCTCAAGAGGCCACAAGGCCACCCCCGCGGCACTCAGCACACACCATGCAGGAAAGCTCCAGCAAGGGCTGGTGCTCCCAGAGTCCCAGGGACCAGACTAAGGTTCTACACTGGTGCCCAGGAGGATTTGGGCAGAAGGAAGTAAATGACAGAAGCTACACAAATTACTCTGGCATCACTAAAGTCAGGGAAGGGAAGGATACTATGTAGGGACATGTTTGGTAACTGAAATGAGTTGCAATATCAATCTACAGTCTTTCCTTTTAAATAGCCTACAATCTCAGGCCTAAGAAATAATTTTAAATTTCCAGTATGGCTTAAAATTCTTTAGACACAAAAATAAGGTGTGAGGAATATAGATTCATGAGATAGAGCTTTTCCAAAGAGGAAGGTTAAAAAGGAGTAAAAAGGGGGCCGGGCGGTGGCGCTGGAGGTAAGGTGCCTTAACACTCTAACCTTGGACGGACCACGGTTCGATCCCCCGTGCCCCATATGGTCCCCCAGGCCAGGGGCGACTTCTGAGCGCATAGCCAGGAGTAACCCCTGAGCGTCACTGGGTGTGGCCCAAAAACCAAAAAAAAAAAAAAAAAAAGAGTAAAAAGATTCTTAGAGCCCATTTAGCCATTTAGATGACCTATCCCCAAGCATGACCTTAACAAAAAAATAAACAGGAAACATCAACAGAAATATGAAATATCCCCCCCCATACTATAACAATAGGGACGAGTCCAAAACAGCAGTTAAAAATAACATCAAACTACCAGGATTGACAGTACTTAAAATAAAATAAAGCTAGCAGTTGAGAACAACTTCCCATTTTTAAAAACAGAATCCGCTCAAATATTAAAAACCAGAGCCCACCTGGTCTGCTCAGTTACTGTGCTGTGAAAGCTGCCTGACTAGTTAGTGGTTTTCCTCCTACAATAAAAAAAATAATGACAATAAAACAGAGCTGCTAGCACTGGTTCTGAAGGCAGAACCTACACGTCATCCAGTGAGCTGGGTCAGAAGGAACAGTTGAGTCACTGGAGCAGTAGTCTTCCACACTTCCCAAGGCAGTGGGCAAGCTGCAAGTATAAACTTCTCCACAGATAGTCATGGCCCCTGGCCCACATGAGGGAGAAAATCTGGGTGGACACAGGAGATATCAGGGTTCTTCAGAGGAATCCTAGGTGGAAGGAGAAACAAGAGCATTAGGTACATTTTCTAAGTATCTCTTTCCGAAAATATCTAGGCAATCTACTGACTGAGAATTTAAGGAGAACTGCTGACTATCTGAGTAAACATCTGGGCCTTTCCTGTGCAAGTTGCAAGAATCATCCTCATGGCAGTCACAACAACCAAGTTCCTACGAGACTATGCTGTCTTCTGTGCTGCTCAGCATCCCTCATCTATGTGGTCTCATTTATCCTTGCAACAGCCTGGAACAAACTAATACTCTCGCCATTTCACAAATAATCTGATATCTACCTGAGTTAAGTTACCCCAATTTATGTCTATCCAGCCACAAAGCAGGGAATTGACTCCTAACATAACTGAATTCACAGTTCATGTCCTAAACATCACAATGTCTGTCACCAAGAACTGGTACCAAATTCCTCCCAGATACAAGGCCCTGCTGTGTTTTAGGAAGAGAGAAAAACAGTTGGATGCCACTGACCTGGGTTCAATCCTGGCACCCCACGTGATGCTCTAAGCATTACCAAAAGTAATCCTTGATCAGAAGTAAACCCTGAGCACTGCTGGGTTATGAAACAAAAATTTAAAGAAAATGCAGCAGATATAATTTTCACCCTCATGTTCAGATGGAACAGGATTATAAAGAGCAAACAAATCTTGTGCTTGCTTCAGCAACAAATAAATTGAAATACAGAGAAGATTAACATGGCCTCTACACAAGGATGACACACAAATGTATGAAGCATTCCCTATTAAAAAAAAAAAAAGAGAGAGAAGAAAAAAAGATTTTCCTGGACCATAGGAATGACTCAGATCAGGTCTAGAAATGCCAGGGTCTTCCCTGTGGAAGTCTTCCCCCTGCTCCCTGCAGGAAAGCACAGCAGCCACAATATCTGTGAAGCAACAGCAGCCACAGTACTAAGCGACCCCTCATTCTACACACCTCAAAAACTTGCAGGGTATGACTTTCAGGGTTCTTCAGCATCAACTGCCCATCTGAAAAGCATCGCTGAGAAAACTAGTCAACCCAGAAAAGGAACTGGTCCACATTTACTGCACATATTCTCAGCATATCTGTACTTGGCTTCACATAGTACTACTATTTGTTCTTAACGAGTATAACAAGGTTTGCTTAACAATTTTTTTTGGTTTTGGTTTTTGGGTCACACCCGGCGATGCTCAGGGATTACTCCTGGCTCTGCACTCAAAAATCGTTCCTGGGGGCCGGTGAGGTGGCGCTTGAGGTAAGGTGTCTGCCTTGCAAGCGCTAGCCAAGGAAGGACCACGGTTCGATCCCCCGACGTTCCATATGGTCCCCTCAAACCAGGGGCAATTTCTGAGTGTTTAACTAGAAGTAACCCCTGAGCATTAAATGGGTGTGGCCCCCAAACAAAACAAACAATCAAAAATCACTCCTGGCAGGCTCGAGGGACCATATGGGATGCAGGGATTCAAGCCACGGTCCATCCTGGGTCGGCTATGTGCAAGGCAAATGCCCTACTGCTGTGCTATCTCTCCGGCCCCATGCTTAACAACTTTTTGCAAGAATTGCTCAACAAGTATTCTTTGTTTTTTGTCTTGTGTTTTTGTTTGTTTTTGGATCACCCCTGGCAGTACTCAAAAGTTACTCTTGACTCTGCTCAGAAATCACTCCTGGCAGGCTCGGGGGACCATATGGGATGCCAGGATTCAAATCAGGATTCCTCCTATGTTGGTCTCGTGCAAAGCAAATATTGCTCCAGCCCTCAACAAGTATTCTTTTTATTGGATTATGGGCTACACTCAGTGAAGCTTTGAGGTTACTCTTGGCTATGCACTGAGAAATCGCTCCTGACTTGGGGAACCTTATGGAATGTCAGGGGATCGAACCGCGGTCCATCCTAGGTCAGTCACATGCAAGGCAAACACCCTACCGCTGCACCATCACTCCAGTCCCCTCAACAAGTATTCTTATTATGTTTCTGTGTCCCCAGATGCTTCTTCAACACCCAGATATTCCTGAATCATGACCTAAGAACCATCTGCTAGGACTGGAACAATAGTACAGTGGGCAGGGCACTTGCCTTGTATACAGCTGATCTGGGCTTAATCCCCAGCACCACATATGGTCTATCAGGCCCTACCAGGAGTAATCTCTGAATGCAGAGTCAGGAGTAAGCCCCAAGCATAGCTGTGTGTGTGTGTGTGTGTGTGTGTGTGTGTGTGTGTGTGTGTGTGTATGGAGTAAGCTCCAAGCATAGCTGTGTGTGTGTGTGTGTGTGTGTGTGTGTGTATATATAGTCCAAAAATCAAAACCAAAATCAAACCAATCTACTAAATGAACTCTAGGCCAAAAACCCTGGAACTAACCTTGTACTTGTCACATCCTTCTGGGAATTCATAAAATGTTCTTGACTGACTAGCAGAAAGGAGCTAGAACACAGAGAACCCATTTCTGCATGAACTTTAGTAGCCCAATACCATCCCCTACACAGTCCAACAGAAATGGCCCAGATCCATGACAACCTAATCAAACTTCCAAGACAGAAATTTGTTTCAGATCTATAAATCCTGGAGTGCATGTTGCACATGGCCTTGCAACACCTCAATATCATATATAGTAGTATCAGTCTAGCAGTATCATAGGAAATGTTACTAAAAGGTGGGCAAGTTACATGGAAAACCTCAAGCTCAGCGAGCTTAAACAGTAACACAGAAGGCTCAACTAGCACCAACCACAGTTTAGTAAAACCTTAGACAATGACTTTAATAACAATTTAATAACAATCATTTCAAATTAACCCTGTTGATCTTAAATTTTTATAATCCAGGTTGCCTTTGTGTTGCAGGCTATGTCGAGACAGGCTATGGTAGTGGGTGAGAGTTTGGAAACACTGATGAGAAAGGAAGATCACACTAGTGTTGGGATTAGTGTTTGACATTTTATGCCTGAAACTACTGTATTATGAACAACTTGGTAAATGACAATGTTAGAATAAAAATTAGAGAAAAAAATTCTCAATTGAAAAAAAAGAGAAAACACAGAAAAGGGATCAGAGTGATAGTTCAAAGAACTGGACTACAAGCTTTGCATGCAGGAAGCCCAGATTTGATGCCCGGGACCACACGGTGGCCTGTGCACTGCTGAGAATGTAAAAACAATTGAGAACAGAGAAGTGCAATTAGTACCTTTTTTCCCCTCTTTTTTCCCTTCAGACCATTTCAGTTTTGTTGGTGTCAATGTGGCAGGTGGGGAGTCAGAAAATAACTGTAACAAAAAAATTTTAAAGTGGTTTATACATACACATGTCATTCCCACAGACAAACTTTGCTAATAAAATTACTCACTTGTTCAATCCCAATATAAAGAGTTTTGCTAAAATGAGACAAATGATCTCTCTCTCAGATAGAATATAAAGAGCCAAAAGGTCATCGGTTCAAATCCCGGTGTTCCATATGGTCCCCCGTGCCTGCCAGGAGCAATTTCTGAGCATAGAGAGCCAGGAGTAAGCCCTGAGCGCTGCTGGGTGTGACCCAAAAACCAAAAAAAAAAAAAAAAAAAGAATATAAAGAGCCAGAGTCAAGGGATAACAAATGGCCAATGATAACAGACCCTGAAGAACCAACACATTAGAGTGGGATGTGGGGAGTGGGATGCTGACATTAGGTGGGTGTGGAGAAGCAGCACTGTGCTGCTGAGGTTTCATTAACAGCACTATGTAAATCACAATGCCTTCATAAAAGTTCATTTTAGTGCTGGGGTAATAGGGTGCTTGTGTTGCTTGCAGCTGGTTTGGGTTCAATCCCTAGCATCCCATATGATCCCCTGGTTCCCACCAGGAGTGATCCCAGAGTGCAGAGCCAGGAAGTCCTGAGTTTGCTAGGTATGGCTCAAAATAACATCCCCAAAATTTTTTTAATTTCATTTATTTGGGGCTATATCTGCTGGTGCTTACTCCTATCCTATAGACAAGGACTTCAGAGGATCATCTGGGATACCAGGGATCAAACCTGGGTCAGCCATATGTAAGGCAAATGACCTAACCACCATACTCTCATGGCATCCCAAATTATTTTTTAAAATTTTTGTTGAGACTGATAAACTTATATCCTTAATTATATATACATATATTATTATATAGTATATATATACACATATATGGATAGTGATTATATCACATGTCAATTAGAGATACTATTACAGGCATCATAAAGAACTTTGCCTGTTTGTTTCATGTGCTGGTTATGCCTTGTTTTTCCTTTTGTGCTGAAAAATGGTGCTTGCTGACCTCGAACACCGCCAGTCCCTGCTAACAGTTTGAGAAGCTATTCACTGCAACTGAAGTGAAGGACTGGCTCAATATATACTTCAACTCTAATATACTTGCTTGGCCTAGGATAGCTCAGTGGCAAAACACATGCCCTGTATGCTCAGTGATCCTGGGTTCGATGCTCAGTACAAAAAAGAAAATGTTGAATGCATCAGCGTAAACCTCCAGGAATAAAACAGTCACCATACATGAAAGGAATAATCATAACAAAGTGAAACTGAATGGTTCAGAGAAACACAGGAAAACACAAGCCAGTACAGTGATTCCCCTCCTTCCTACACCTGCACACACTGAGAGAAAAAAGCCCAAAGAGTATCACCTACCAATTTCCTGTTTTCTTTGCTGGATTTCTTCAGTTCTCCAAGAGTTACAGATTCCTCCGGAGTAGGACACTTGGGTTTCCTTTCTGACATCATTGGATTTGCCAGGACCTTCCTCTATTTTAGGAAGAGAAAAGAAGATTGCTTTAAAAACACCTACTATGCTAGAGAGATAGCACAGTGCATAGGGCACTTGTCTTGCATTCAGATTTGATCCTCAACATCACATATGGTCCCCTGAGTATAGCCAAAAGTGATTCCTAGCCATAGAGTCAGTAGTAAGTCCTAAGCATTGGTCAATAGGTGTGGCCCCAAAACAAAACATAAATAAAGCCATCTACTATGCTTATATTCTGGCTGTACTGATCTTTAAAACTACCTCTAAATGAAACTGAGAAGCTTCCACGCACCTCAAAGGAAACAGTGACCAGGATACAAAGGTTACCCACGCAATAGGAGAAACTATTTACCCAACACCCATCAGATAAGGGACTTTTATCTAAGATATAAAAGGTACTGACAGAACTTAACAACAACAACAAAAATCTAACCTTATAAAAAATGGGGAGAAGGGGCCGGAGAGATAGCATGGAGGTAAGGTGTTTGTCTTTCATGCAGAAGGACAGTGGTTTGAATCCCGGCATCCCATATGGTCCCCTGTGCCTGCCAGGGGCGATTTCTGAACCTAGAGCCAGGAGTAACCCCTGAGCACTGCCAGGTGTGACACAAAAACGAAAAAAAAGGGCCCGGAGAGATAGCACAGTGGTGTTTGCCTTGCAAGCAGCCGATCCAGGACCAAAGGTGGTTGGTTCAAATCCCAGTGTCCCATATGTTCCCCCGTGCCTGCCAGGAGCTATTTCTGAGCAGACAGCCAGGAGTAACCCCTGAGCACCGCCAGGTGTGGCCCAAAAACCAAAAAAAAAAAAATGGGGAGAAGAAATGAACAGACATTTCCTCAAAGAAGAAATACAGATGGCCAAAAGGCACATAAAAAACGTTTCACATCACTCATCATCAAGGGGATGCAAATCAAAACAACAAGAGGTACCATCTCACACCAGAGACTGGCACACATCACAAAAAACAAGAACACTGTTGGCATGGATGTGGGGAGAAAAGAACTCTCATTTCACTGCAGGTGGAATGCTGTCTAGTCCAGCCTTTCTGGAAAACAATATGGAGATTCTTCAAAAAACTGGAAATTTAGCTCCCGTATGATCCAGCTATAGCACTCCTAGGGATATACCGTAGGAATACAAAAATACAATACAAAAATGCCCTCTCTATGCCTATATTCATTCATTGCAGCTCTATTTACAATAGTCAGAATCTGGAAACAATACAGATGCTCAACAACTGACAAGTGGCTAAAGAAACTATGATACATATACACAGGGGAATACTATGCAAATTAAGTCATGAATTTTTGCTATACATGGACAGACATGGAAACTATTATGCTGACTAAAATGAGTCAGAGGGAGAGAGGTCAGCACGGAATAGTCTCACTCATCTATGGGATTTAATAAAAATAAAAGATAGTATGGTAATAATACCCAGAGACAATAAAGATGAGGGCTGAAAGGACCGGCCCACAATATGAAGCTTACCACAAAGATTGGTGGGTGCAGTTAAAGAAATAACTACACCAACAACTGTCATGATAATGGTAGTAAGTGAGTGAAATAGAATGCCTGTCCTAAAGACAGTCAGGGGTTGGGGAAGGAGTAAGATGGAGGGCATTGGTGCTGTGCACTGGTGAAGGCAGGGTATACTTTTTTATGACTGAAACCCAACTATAAACATGCTTATAATCATAAATAAATATATTTATAATTATTAAATAAATATTTTAATAAAAAATGAATAACTAAAACTACCCCTAGGAGCCAGAGAGATTACACAAGAGATAGGGCACATGGCCATCCTAGGTTCGATACCCGGCATCTTCCATGGCCCTCCAAGACTACCAAGAGTGATTTCTGAGCGCAGAACCAGATGTGGTTAGAGTGCCAGAGAGCCAGAGTGCTGCCTGGTGTGGCCCCAAAAAAACAAACAAACAAACAAACAACAACAAAAAAAACTCTTCTAGATTTTTTTTTCAATTCAGCTTTGGGAACCAGAGCAATAGTATAACATGTAGGGTGCTTGCCTTGCACATGACTGACCTGGGTTCAATAACCCAGGATCCCATGTGGTCCCCAAAGCATCCTTCTTCAGGCAATCTTTCTCTTGACTCGGCTGAAACATTAGAAGCACTGTCTATGACTACCACTAATACAGGCCAATCACAGTGTGCTGAGATCATAAACAAAATGCCAGATACTTATAGTGTCCAGTTTCCACAAAGTTGGTCTCTGTAACTGCTACAAGTGCCTTCCCCAACTCCTTATGAAAATATATTTATATAAGCCATTCTGAAATCTTTCTTCCCATCATGGCCTTGCTCAGACTATGTTGGTAGAAATTCTCTAAGAACTTCTAATATAACAACAGGAGAGTAAAGGGCTTCTTAAAGGGTCACAGGCCCACAATGACATACAAGACACAGCTAAAAGTGTTTTTGTCTCTGCATAGCTGAGAAGCTGATGTAACTTAATGTAACAGCTCACAGTAACAATCCTACCAGCTTTGGAGAAACCTTTTCTTTTTCCTTTTAGAGAATAAATCTGAATACCAAAAACAGACCATATCAAAATACATATATTAAACTATAAATACTAGCAGCAATATTCAAGGACTCCTTGATGTAATACATTATTTATATAAAAGGAATTCTGGAAGAAAGCAAGTATGGTCAGATAAAAGAGAAACGGAAGATAGAAATCAAAAAGACACAAAAATACTGGAAAAATAAGACCAGTACCTCTTCCTTCCAAAAGTCAGTGAAAAGCATTTTCCTTTAAAAAAAAAAAAAA
>PVKC010018414.1:0-19628 GCA_004027635.1 Crocidura indochinensis
TGTGAATGGTGCTGTGATGAACATGGGGGTGCCGAGAGAGGGCTTTTCTGCATGGTGTTATTTTTTTTGGCTCTTAGGATGTATTATTAGGAATAATCACCTCTTCTTTTTTTTTTTTTTTTTTTTTTTTTTTTTTTGGTTTTTGGGTCACACCCGGCAGTGCTCAGGGGTTACTCCTGGCTCCATGCTCAGAAATTGCTCCTGGCAGGCACGGGGGACCATATGGGGCACCAGGATTCGAACCGATGACCTTTTGCATGAAAGGCAAACGCTTTACCTTCATGCTATCTCCTGGGCCCTAATCACCTCTTCTTAAAAGGATTTTGCATCTGGGCTCAGGAGCTTATTAAAAATAGTCTGCAGTATCACATGCCTTAGTTTACCTGAACACAATGATTAAAAAAAAAAGCAAGGGGTACAAAAACAGGAGTTTGAACTGATTCAGTTGAAAGGTTGTGTTTCTGTGTTAAACACAGGTGCTAGTTAAAGTACTAAAAATTTCTAGCTGAATATGGCATCCTTTTTCTTTTCGGACCTTTGAGCAAAACAAACTTGCTCTTTAGAATTTTCATTTGCAGAGGCTCTGAGCTGACTCTACAAGGTTACTACCAGAAGTCTGCTAGGTTGACAACCTAGCAATACCCTTGTACTGAGTACTTCACTTAACCCCCAGACACCATTTGTTTTTGTTGTTGTTGTTTTTTTTTTTGGGGGGGGTCACATCTGCCAGCACGCAGGGGTCACTCCTGGCTCTACACTCAGAAATTGCCTCTGACAGGCATGGGGGACCATATAGGATGCCAGGATTCGAACCACGGTCCTTCTGGACGCAAGGCAAATGCCTTACCTCCATGCTATCTCTCTGGCCCCAGACACCATTTTTTTTGATAATCTATAATGCTTTTATGTTTCAAATCAAATGGACTTTGACAGTCACCAAGTTTAAGGGGGTAACCCTGGGGCACTGTGGTCATGGGTTCAAGTCTTTGTTTCTCTGCTTTGTGGGTTCCATGTATACTGGTTCAATGAAACTCTCACATGATGAGCCCTTGTGATTGCTAAGGTGCATTCAACCCTCTCCCTTATGTATATGAAATTTTGATATTTTTAGCAAAGAGGTGGGCAGATGGTAGAATATGCTGATTCCTTTTTATTAAAGGCAAAGTATTCTAACATCACATTGATAAGTACAATATAAAATATCCAATTTCAATTAACCACAAAATACTTCAAAAATCTTTTGAAACTCGGTTTGACCAAGTTGCGATTTGTGTAAAATTCTGCACCCATTTGAAATATACAAGGCTGGAGAGAGCATGAAGGTAGGGCATTTGCCTTGCATGCAGAAGGACGGTAGTTTGAATCCTGGCATTACATATGGTCCCCTGTGCCTGCCAGGAGTGATTTCTGAGCACAGAGCCAGGAGTAACCCCTGAGCACTGCCGGGTGTGACCCCAAAACAAAAACAAACAAAAACAAAACAAAAAACAAAACAAGAAACATGCAGTTCAGGGGCCCGGGAGATAGCATGGAGGTAAGGCATTTGCCTTTCATGCAAAAGGTCATCGGTTTGAATCCCGGTGCCCCATATGGTCCCCCGTGCCTGCCAGGAGCGACTTCTGAGTGAATAGCCAGGAGTAACCCCTGAGCGTCACTGGGTGTGGCCTAAAAACAAAACAAAACAAAACAAAAAAAAAAAAGAAAAGAAACATGCAGTTCAGTAAAACATAGAGTTCAATGAGCTCTGACATAGATGACTTTCAATGGGATCATCATAGAGAATGTTTCCATCACAAGATGTGTGGGGGTTTCTGGCTGTCTTTGTCTGTCCCAGCCTGCAGACAACTAAGGTCTGTTTTCTACTATCTCGAAGGTCTGTTTTCTAAAGATTCATATACTATAATGCCTTGGTATATTAGTGTGTATCTAGCAATACATCTATTTAAATATATATTTGGGGTCATCAGCAGTGCTCAGGGATGACTCCTGGTGGTGCTTTGGGGAATATGTGCAGTGCCAGAGATTAAACTTGGATTGCTGAATACAAGTAGCCTACCTGCTGTGCTCTCTCTTTCCAGTCCTAATTTCTTTCTAATATTTAGTCCTCAGCACATTTTGTTTCCTTCAGAGAAATGCAAAATAAAGCCATTGGCTTTTCATCAAGAAAAGGCTGAAGCACTATGCTGAGAATATTATTAGACAGAATGGGCATTGAGTGTTTCTGGATTTTCAAATACAGTGGATTAAAATATATTAAGAAAATTTTATGGGGGCCGGGCGGTGGCGCTGAAGGTAAGGTGCCTATCTTGCCTGCGCTAGCCTAGGACGGACCACGGTTCAATCCCCCGGTTTCCCATAAGGTCCCCCAAGCCAGGAGCAACTTCTGAGCGCATAGTCAGGAGTAACCCCTGAGCGTCACTGGGTGTGGCCCAAAAACCAAAAAATAAATTTTTTTTATGGAACTTGGTTTAATTTACTCTAGCTAATATTACATAGGGCTGAAATATCCCTGTCAATGTTATGAACATTATATGGCAGAGTTGTGAATTATATACACAGGTATATTACTGGTTCAACAAGAAAATGATAGCGAGATAACTTTTGGTTCAAGTTTTAAAATTTGGAGGAAAAAGAAGGTTGGCAATTCAGCGAGAATTCTCCCCTTTATGGTGCCTGTGCCCTTTGTAAAGGGGGGTAAAAGCCCTACATTCTAGAACCCCATTCATGATTAAGGGAGCACCAGAGACTCGATCCCCACACTGTTTATTTTTTTATTTTTTTTTTTTTGGTCACACCCGGCAGTACTCAGGGGTTACTCCTGGCTCTACACTCAGAAATCGCTCCTGGCAGGCCAGGGGACCATATGGGATGCCGGGATTCAAACTGATGACCTTCTACATGAAAGGCAAACGCCTTACTTCCATGCTATCTCTCCAGTCCCTCGATCCCCACACTGAAGACACTGAGTCACAACATCTTTTGTCCATCCCCTGCTCCAATTTCAGTGAATTCAGCTCTGGGGAAAAGAGCAATTTGGAACTGAACCGTCCACGTGCTTCCTTCCGATAATTTTTTTTTCATGACATACACAAAGCCTTAACTTAGAAGTTGAAAAATAAATAAACAGCTAGTCCAGCCCTATTTACAGGTGAGATGAGTCCAACTCTACTCCGGGTAAAACAACTTGATGTGCTACCCTCACAACTAGCCATATTATTATTGTTTTAGTAGATCTATTATTTGGGGGAGTTGTTTTGATTTTAGGGTCACTCCTAACTGTGCTCATGGTTCACTCCTAGAGGTGTTCAGGGAACCCTATGCAGTGTTGGGAATCAGATAGGATCAGCAGTCTGCAAGGAGAGAGACTTTAACCCAGTTCTGACTAAACATCTTGCAGTGCTATTCTCTCTGTCGTGTGGCTTTGAGGGGAAAGAGGGGACCCCGGAGAGGAAGGAAAAGCTAGCAGAAGAGATGTGAAGGGCAAGGATGGGCAACTGAGTGTCTGGGTTGCACAGGAAAAAGGCCCTCGGGCATGGCTTTGGGCACTGGCACATAAACTTCTAAATAATCTGTTCTCCGGGACTTTTTTTTTTTTTTTTTTTGGCTTTTGGGTCACACCCGGCAGTGCTCAGGGGCTACTCCTGGCTCCATGCTCAGAAATTGCTCCTGGCAGGCACGGGGGACCATATGGGGCACCGGGATTCGAACCGATGACCTTTTGCATGAAAGGCAAACGCCTTACCTCCATGCTATCTCCCGGGCCCCTCTCCGGGACTTTTTATTGTTAAGGATTCCTCATCTTCAGGTGACCACCCCTCTCCTGGCAACATGCTGGGATCTAGGAAACAGCAGCATTTAGTTAGGGGCCTCAAGAACCAGTGTCTCATTTCAGAGCTGGAGAACTGGAGACCATGACAAACATCTGAAGGTCTAATTGCCTATCTACAGCACCTAGTACTGGAGAATCAAGGAATACTACTGATAAGAGAAAAGTCTAAAGAGTGGAAATAAAGTCTTACCCATCAATACTGAGCTTGATTTAAAAAATAAAAGCTATACAGATTTCACAGTACTCTTATACACATACATGTATAAACACTTCCAGGCCGACTTCAACTCATTTAATAATCACAAAACTGCTACCACCTAACCAGATTAGTACTAAAAACAAACCTTGGAAAGTGAAACCACTGCAAGTCCACGATTAATTTCAAACCTTTCAAGAAGAGTTTTTACGGGCTGACTCAGGGCTTGATGGTGGCGGCCAGCTGGACAGGCCAGGTCAATAACGCAGAAGCATCAGACAGTGATTAGTCAGACGGTCAAACAAGACCCTGGAAGCAATCACTGTCCGCCAGGACCAGCCTAGTCGGAAACTGGATGGATGGATGGATGGATGGAAAAGGGAGGCTTCAGGAGTTCTACTCTCTCATTATCACCATCTAATTTCGCAAACACATTCATAAGAGCATCTCCTAAGGGGAGGCATCTCCTGGCCCTGAGTGCTGACTTCCCAGGAAACAATTTCTGTGTATCTTTCTGGGGCGGGGGGGTGCTGCTCTAGGAGAATCTGGTCCAGAGTAGCTGCAAAACCTGAAAGTTTTGCACCCAAACAGTCAGTGGACCAGAATAGTGAGAATGAGAGGAAATACATTAGTTTCCAGAGTCTGGAATGAAGCACTTTTAGCTCACTGGAAGCATCTGCAAGGAAACTAGTATGCAGTTGTTGAACTCTGAGTGAACACAGTCAGCTAACACTGCACCAAAGAGGGTTCCCCTGAGCCCATCCAGGAGTGATGCCTGAGCACAGAGCCAGGAGCAAGCCCTGAGCACTTCTGGATATGCTTCTTCCTTTCCACCAAATATGAGAAGACACTAATATTCCTTTATGGGGCACAGTGGACTCCTTTCAATTCTTTTTTAATTCTGGGAAAATGGCAGACCCTTGTTTACTATGCTCAAGAATCTCCAGAGAATAGAGCAACCATCTCATATTTCCTGTTAAACTTTGAGCTGAAGATAACAGTTTGAAGGGGCTGGTGGGTTTAAATGGGATTAAAAGCTTCACCAGAAATGAAGATCCACTAGACTTGTGGATGTACTAGACCAGGTGGACTCACTAGACTCTATGAACCCACAAGAGCAGTGAGTGGATCCATGAGAATGGTTATCCACTAGATCAGGTAGATCTACATGTTGGTGACGGGAAAAGGCCTGATGATGACTTCCAGTGATGGTGAGTGATGCTTCCTGAAGGAATGGGGAATGCACTAATGGAAGGTTCTGGAGGACCAACTGCTGAACACAATGACAAAAGATTGCCTTCTGCTTGCTTTCCAGCATCCACTTGCTTTTGGGGGCTGTGGCAGGCCCAGGGCAGCCTAAAGTCTTCATGGTTACATTCAGGCTGACTTCTGGTACAACTGTGCTTGTGGAAAAGAGGATGGTGCTTAACTTTCAAAGAAAAAAAACTGTGGGGACACTTGATAGCCCCAGGGGCCAGGTGTGGAGCTCAGGACTGCTGCTGGTCTGAGGGAGTCTCAGCCATGTGCAGGTGGGCTGGAGTACTAGTGACCCAACAGACTCTTCTCTGTGACCTGCACATGGTCATTCACTCAAAGTCATGAACACCCACTGTCTCTGCCCCTAACTGGAGTGTGGGATGACCATGGCATTCTGGGCTGTTGTGGACTAGTCTGTCTGGACCCAGAAGACAAATAAAATAGACTGAAGTGCTGAGTGGGTCTAGACACCCGGAACAGATCTCACAGATGATGTGACTGTCTATAAAGTGACCAAATGTGGGAAGAATGTGCTAGAGCCAATATCTATAATGGGTCTGGAATCGCTGGGAGGAAAAGAAAAGTTCTGAAAAGATCAGTGCCGGGGCCCGGGAGATAGCATGGAGGTAAGACGTTTGCCTTTCATGCAAAAGGTCATCGGTTCGAATCCTGGTGCCCCATATGGTCCCCCGTGCCTGCCAGGAGCAATTTCTGAGCATGGAGCCAGGAGTAACCCCTGAGCACTGCCGGGTGTGACCCAAAAACCACAAAAAAAAAAAAAAAAAAGAAAAGATCAGTGCCAAGAAACTGAATGACAGGAGGGAGACTGGGTACACTGACGGTGGGAGATAATAAACACAGTTGAAGGGATGGGTGTTGGAGCACTGTAGTCCCGAAAACTCAACGCTTAACAACTTTTAAAACTCTGTCCCTCATGGTGATTCAGTTAAAAAGAAAAAGTGAATTACAAGGAACTGATATAGGAAAAGAAAAAGAGGTGGAGAACACAATTCAAAGGAAAGCACCCACTTCTTCAGATGAGTTAAGTCTAGCAGAAGCCTGTAGAATTATTCAGAGAAGTTCTAGAGAAAAAGCTGACCTAGCAGTTATGTGCTGTTACCTCTCTTCAGTCTATTACCTGACCAGAAACACATGACTATGAAGATTTTTCTCTGAAAATTATTTTCAATAACTGTTGAAAGCAGTGAAGTTCTGCATAAGTCTGAGATTGATTCTAAAGCTGGTTGTCCAGTACACCACTTCTCTTTAAATATGCAGATTTAAAACAAAATTTAATAAAAATCAGTAATTTGCTGACATGTGAGTATTGATTATCAGGTAAAGAGATATACATTCCAAACTAAATAAAATACAATACTGGAATGCATTTCTAGGTTAAAGGTACAAAATAAAATTTCCTGCTAAGATCCGGATGGTAAGGAGTCCAGGGAATCCTAAGAGCCGTCAAACATCCTCAAAATCCTTTAAATTGGGAAGAAATGGAACCACTCCAGAAAAAAAGGTCTATAAACACCAGGGTTAGTAAAAAATCTGCAGTAAAGTAAACCTCCAGGGAAAAGATAATCCACACACTGTTAACTTAATGTTTAACAAACTACTCACATTATTAGTCCAGCATAACTTGTCAAAACTAGTCAAGACCAGTCAAAAATGGTACAAAAAAAGTTGTAAAACTAAATCATGAAGCCAGAGTGATGGCACAGCAGATAGGGTGCTTTCCTTGCACATGGCTAAGCCAGCTTTGACCTCCAGCATCCCATATGGTACCCTGAGCATGCTAAGAGAGATTTCCGGGTGTAGAACCAAGAGTAATTAACCCCTGAGCACTGCTGGGTATGGCCCAAAAAGCAAAACAAATAAACTACAAAAACAAATCATAAAGCACACAAAAACATTAACAAAACACCCACACACATATATGTTATATATATATATCATTCAGAAATAAAGAAATTTAAAATTAGATTATTTGAACCACTTGGTTCAAAATAAGAAAAAGGCCTGGAGAAATAGTACTGTGAAGGGGGGCCGGGCGGTGACGCTGGAGGTAAGGTGCCTACGCTAACCTAGGACGGACCGCGGTTGGATTCCCCGGTTCTCCATATGGTTCCCCGTGCCTGCCAGGAGCGACTTCTGAGCGAATAGCCAGGAGTAACCCCTGAGCGTCACCGGGTGTGGCCCAAAAACCAAAAAAAAAATATACATGTATATATATAGTACTGTAAGGAAGGTGCTGACCTGTGTTTGTCACTCTACCCCATACAGTCCAGTCCCCTGAGCTCCAAGAACCATGGATCTGACCTCCAAACAAGCAAGACAAAATTCTAGAAGATTTATTAATGATTATTCTATACGATCTTTTTATACTTTATTTAAAGTTTAAATTATACACACATATTTATCTGGGTAGATAATTTTTACTTTTCTTTTTATGATTCATGATTTGCTTCTACAAATTCTCCCTTCTATGTCAAGTTTGAGAAAGAAAGTACTAATTCCTGACCTTCAGATTTGGTTCAAAATGACAAGATATTGTTATATTTCATAATACTACCTGGTTAAAGAGAAAACCTAAAGAAAAAACTAGCCTGAAAAATATTCAACATTTGAGTTAAAACAAACTAGGAAAGAAAGATCTAGTCAAGCAGTGCCGAAAGAAAACTAATAAGAACAAATAGATGAATATGCTTGCTGATAGAATGTAAAACCAAAACCCAAATTGCACTATCTTTATGCCTGAAGAGGCCTTTGCTTCTGACTACCATCATTTTGATTAGGTATTGGTAGTTAGAGGCACCTCAGTAAGACTTTAAAAATCAGAAAGGAGGAGATAATAAGCTCACAATTAATAGAAGACTCTTCACATAAAATGCCTTAAAGTATCCACAAGTGACTAACAGCCAAGTCCAAAAATCAATAGTCAAGTTGCATCTGCTGATAACAGCCTTGAGCAGAAAACATCATTTAAAAAAATTCTATTTAGCAACATTACAATTAAGACACCAAGGAACAAATGCAAACCACTTGTCTAAGAAGGGAAACGTAAAAGTTTAAAATAAACATAAGTACTTCTGAGCACATAGTCAGGAGTAACCCTTGAGTGTCACTGGGTGTGGCCCAAAAACAAACAAAAAAAAAAAAGCAAAAAACAAAAAAACAAAAACAAAAACAAAACATAAGTGAGAACTTGGCTAAGTAAGCAGAGAGAACAGAGACTCTTCATCTGTGGTTGAGCTTCTTACTAAATTAGTCTAAGGATTCAGTGTGATTGTAATAAAAATCTTAGCTTATAAACCAGCTTGTTGGTAAAATCAAATAGTGAATTTTGGAAAGCACAATTTTGTTTATAGCAAAATTTCTATAGCACAATTGCTATAGAATAAGAACGAAAAAAATCAAAATATTAACATATATAAAAAGGAGTGCATGACTGGTCTCACTACATATTAAGCCTGGCCAGTGATGAATGAATGTAATTGCTGTTAGTATTGGAATAAAGGGACCCATAATGGAGCAGAGGTAAGATTTTGCAGACAATGTGGGAATCATGCAGATAGGCAAGGTAAGGAGGAGTGAATAAATGGTGTTAGAATAAAGTTATTCATTCTTGTATCAGGTCCCTATAATGTGCCCTAAGTAAAAAATCAATTTCAAGTAGACTGAAGATTGTAAAATTCCGACTTCAAAAAATAAAACAAAATGATGTGGGAGAATATACTTATGCTCTCACATTAGAAAAGAATTTTTACAAGTCTTTGAAAGGATCAGCAAAGGATCGATAGATCATTGAAAGGAACAAAAATCTGAATATGTGAAAATGAACTTACTGAAACAACATCAAGTTGTAAATACACAAAGATGAAACCAACAGAAGGAAAAAAATGTGGCGATGACTTGAAAAACCCACATAGGAAGCTTCTACAGTGACTCTGGAAACACTCCTTCAAACAAGGTCAGAATCACACCCCTGACCCTGTGACACATGCAAACACTGATTTAAAATGTGGAAACATTAAGTATGGGGAGGGTGTGGATCCAGGGGAAAGTGCGATTCCATTCCTGGGGCCGTGAAGAATATATACAGAACATTCTGGTATATCTCCTGGCAGAGACATGCTTGAGTTTCCTCTGCATGTGCCTATGGAGAGAAGTGGTCAGCCTGAAGTGGGACTCTGCCCATCTTCACAAAGAGAGACCTTCCTGGACTCTTGGACTGGCCTTATTTGTTTGGTTTACTGGGCTACACCGGCTATGCTCAGGGTTTTCTCATGGCTCTGTACTCAAGGATCACCCTGGTGGAGCTTGAGGGACTCTCTGAGATGCTGGGGATTGATCCCAGGTCAGCTGCATACAAGGCAAGTGACCTTCCCACTGTGTTATCCCAACAGCCCCTCCTGCTGTTTGTATAATAGATAATTTTAGAGTTGCCCAGAAAGACGTGTGCACTTCACACTACATGAGTAATTCTCCAAGCCAAACTCGATTCAGGCAGGACCAGGTTCTCTCGGACTCAGTTTCACAGATGTTTTTCCTTCTATGCTAAACCGTCTTTCTATGCACCTGCTTTCAGAAGCCCTCAGGTTGGCATGACCTTCTGTGGAATACTCCCTCAGCTTGAAGCTGAGAAGGCAGCGTCCTGTGCTTACAACACTGCAGAAGAGAAACTTTGAAATTCAGCCCGAACACCACTCCCCAGGAAATCTTTCCAATGCTTTAGCATTTCTCTGCACCAGTTCTGTTCTAGAGTGTTCTGCAGTGTGTGTACACCCTGAGTGGACTTGGTAAATGAGACACAACTGAGTGAGAGTGTGTAGAGAGGGCCCTACCTAGAGCCAAAGAGGGCTAGAATCTAGAATGGATGTCCCCACAGTGCCTGCTGCCTTCAATTGGGTAGGAAGACCACAAAGGATCCCCCCACAACACCGCTGGAAAGAGCATGATCCCATGGGACCACAGGCTGCTTCGTCAAAAAGTGCTGTGGTGGCTATGTCAAGTCATAAATAAAATAGTGTATTATAAAAAAGTTCTGCTAGTGATCTGGTAATAGATTTTGACTGGATTGATTACTCCCTGACAGAACTCAACATAGTGCTGCAAACGCATCAACTATGTAATGAACAGCTATTAAGTTTATTGATTTTCTGATTTCCATTGATAGCTAACAGGCCAAAGGTACACATCAATATTTGTGTTAGTAATACCCAAGAGCTAACAATTTTGACAAATGAAAACCTCAAAAGTCTACACAGCCCAAATTAATGGAAAATTGAAGGCCAAACCTCAGAATTTAAATGAAAAGCCTTACAAATGAATCTATGGCCCTGGGAACTCAGCAGAGCCAGGAACGGGCAAGCTGGATGCTAACGAAGCTTCCAGGCTCCCCCGTGGTGGGTGATCAGGGCATTTCCAAATATGCACGATCCCTTCTTCCAAATCAAGATTCTGAAGTAATGAGGCCTCCAGCTGATATGTGGACAAATACACAGACAAGAGCATTCAGTTTATTTAAAACCCTGTGACAATTGTTTTCTTCATTTTTATACAAGAACATGACTGAGGAGGCCCAGGAGGAGGAAACCCATGTGAGCATAGGCCTAGAAATCTGGACTCTGGAAAGAAAAGGACTGCTTCACCCTTGCCCAGCTGAGGGAGACACAAGCTTCTCACTTCCTTACATTTGTGGACTGACTATACTTGCTTTTAGGTCCACATTCTGCTTTTCCCATGGCTACTTGTTATAGCCCCCTCTAGGAACAACAGCTGATTTCAGTGACTGATTTCATTTGACTACCTCCCAGGTCTATTTCAATGGCTCTCAAAGTGTGACCTGTCAGACCAGGGCACCGCCTCCTGAGGCATTTGTTAGGAATGCAGTTACCATGTAGGAGAGGTGCTATGGAGTCCTGGGGTACTTAGGTACAGCAGAGTGGAAACCACAACTCCATACAACACAAACAGAAGTGGGTTCTCTCAGGGAAGCACCTGAGATGCCCAGAAATAACCAAGGTCATATCCTTACTCACAGCAGAGTAATGTCATAAAATAAACTGTCATATGCTAGCATCTCTGATCTGTGTGTGATCAGTAATGCGATATTGCTAGTAATATATGAGGCAAAAAAAGTGGGAGAAGGGAGTTGAAGGCACAAAGGCTGAAGAAGAGGGGTGACCTGAAACCCAGTTTCCTGCATGTGGGTGGAAGGGGGACCTGTAAGGTGTATGAGTAACTGGCTCCACTGGGAAGCATATTCACAATATGCAATCTCTTTCAAGGGTGTTGACTTGAGCCAGGGGCCAGCAGCTTTTCAAACCCATGTGTACCTTCGAAGGATCCTCTGGTCCTCAGCTCTGGTCTTTGGTCCCCAAGGTTTTGCATGTATGGGCCCTCTTGCTGTTGCCACTGTGGATAGTGTGGTAGTGCGCCCAGAGCAGTCATGAGTCATGGCAGGGACACCCACTATCCATATGGGAAATGCAGGCAGTGGGAAAAGCAGCAGCAACTAAAGGCATGCAGAATTGAAAGGTAGCAAAAAGGTAAGGGGGCAAATGTCCCAGAGGGCTCTGGTTGCCCACCGGTGTCTGCTGTTTTAGGGACCAACAGGCTTTGTGACTGCAGAAATATCCTGTTTTGTCCACTGTTGTTGAAAGCAAATTTGCCCCCCTCCCTTTTTAAATGATCAGGAGACAGTGTATAAGAAAAGCAAGGTCCTGGGTGTATAAATGTAATCTCCATGATGTGACTGCAGGAAAATCACTCTTCTTTCTCCTGCCTCAGTTTCCTCCTTGTGAAAGGTTAAAGGCCCAAACAAAACCACATCAGCAAACAGGGCCAAAGTTGATATGTGTCAGGTTCTGACTGGCCAAACTGCCTTGCTTTCCTGCTCGCCAAGTGAACCTCAAGAATACAAAATATTCCAGCTTTTCTGCTAAATAAAAAGGTAGTTAGAGTTCAGATTTAAAAAAAGGTATCATATGAAAGTAATACATTTTCTTTTCTTTCTTTTTTGTTTTTGGGTCACACCTGGCAGTGCTCAGAAATTGCTCCTGGAAGGCTTGGGGGACCATATGGGATGCTGGGATTTGAACCACCATCCTTCTGCATGCAAGGCAAATGCCCTACCTCCATGCTATATCTCCAGCCCCGAAAATAATGAACCCTACCCTTTGATGTCTAATAACCTCTGGTCTAATCTTTCTTATTATAACACTGGGTTAGAATGACAAAAATATTTCTGTACACAGATCCATGCATGGAACATCTCTTAAAAAAAGGAAAAAGGCTGGCCAGGGGCATGTCCAACAGCAGAGAGAGAACTGGCTTTGAACATGTGAGGTCCTGGGTTTGATTCCTGTAACTGAGAAAACATCAGTGAAAGATCACAAGTTCACTGAGAACTTGTGAAAAAAGTGTCTAATTAAAAAAAAGTTTTTTGGAGGCTGAAATGATAGGACAGTGGGGAGGCTGCTTGCCTTGAATGCATCTGATCTGGGTTTGATCCCTGGCATCCCATTATGGTCTGCTGAGCCTGTCAGGAATAATTTCTGAGTGCAGAGCCAGGAGTAAATCCCTGAGTGCTAGTGGGTGTGGCCCCAAAACTAATACAAAAACAAACAGACAAAAAAAAAAAACAAAAACAAAAAAATCCTCCTCAGTGCCAAGGGTGGTATTCTGAACTGTGCACAAGCAAAGCAAGTGCTAGGTCCCTGAGTCTAACTCTTGGTCCAAGAGCCACTTTAGATAGAGGTGTGGGCCAGATACCTTTCTGGGGTTCAGGGTTTAGGGTCTAGGGGTTCATGGCTGCCTCCCTTTGCTGTTCACCCTACAGTGGGAAACAGACTAATAACGCACACAGACTGTTCAGACAGTCTCAGAAGCCACTGCTCTGGTGTGTAAGATGGAAGGCTCTGGAGTCTGGATGGGAGATTTAGCTCTGCAAGAGCCACTGTGGCACTGCAGAAGGTTAGTCCACACTTCTGCAGCAGTGCCAGGGGGCAGGCATATGCACTCATCACTCTAAGCACACTGGAATTTGCTGGAAGGATGTCAACAGACCCACAAACCATCAACCTAAATTCCAACTGTTAAAAAAAGGGAGGAGAGCATCACTGGGACCCCTAAATTGTCAGGGGTGATGACTTGGAGCCACTTGGAGAAGTGGTTCTCCTCTGCCAACAGCTGGGGGGATATGGTCCCCACAATCTCCTGTTTCTTCTCCTGTTCTGTCCCCCAAAGACTCCTGTCCCTTTTTCTGTCCCCCCCAGAATGTTCTGCTTCCTGCCTGCCCTCCAGAATTTCCTGTCCCCTCCTTCTGTTCCCTAGAGCCTCCTATCCCTCCCATCTGTCTCTCCACTGCTGCCTTCCCAGCTCGAGGTGAGGCGGCCTTTGAGCTTCTTTCTCTGGATATTCCCTACCTGACTCTAGTTTTGCTCTCAGTCTCTGCCATGTCTGGGGGCTGGTTTATGGGTGTGGGCAGGAGAGGCAAGAGGATGCAGGTGCCTGAGGGAAATGAGTCTTAGTTTGGCAGTGAAACTGATGGAGCAGACTTTTGGCATGTTATCACTTGTAATTCTAGGAAGAGAGGACTCCAGAAATAATGCTCAGTAGAAAAACATAGTATTAACCTGAAAAGCATCGAGGACAAAAGTCATAGGACAGGCCAATTTACAGGCAATTTATTTCTAAGGAGAAAATGAAGAAACCAACCAGCAAAGCTCTGTCCTGGCTGAGTCACCTATGTAAGTGGCAGAGAGCCTATAGCTCTATAGAAATCTGTGGGCAAATCTCTCCAGAACTAGCCACATTCAGTTCTCCATGACTAAGAAAAATCAGACTTTAAAACTAGCCTAGTTCGGAAGGAAGGAAGGCAGAAAGAGAGAGAGAGAAAGAGAAAGAAAGAAAGAAAGAAAGGAAGGAAGAAAGAAGGGAGAGAGAGATTAAAAAAACTAGCCTAGTTCATTAAAACTGCTAGAAAAGATTCAAATGGAAACATAGAATGGAAAACAAACAAACAAGACACAAAACCAACTGTGGAAAAAGGCCAGTCATAACAAATTCTCTTCAATGCGCTAAAATTTTGCCTTCATGTTCATCTTCCATGAAAGCAAAGTACCTGGTAAAGAACAGATGATTGTTCCTACTGCTACACCAGTGGACCAAGCATGGTGACTGCCAAAAAGCAGTTACACGACAATGACAATGGGACTTCATGGCCATGGCCTAAGATGTGGTCAGAGGCCAGGGACCAGAGGCAGGGCATCCAGGTGAGCTGATGAAATGGATAGAATCATTGTGGCCAAGTCAATCTGACTAGGGGCAGTGTTCAGAAAGTTCCAGTTAAAAAACACCCAACTTGAACTTGATCAACATTATCAAGACCTCTAAGCGTCCTCCTAGGGGACTTAAAGAGCAAAACGAACACCTAAGACATCTAGAACCTTTGTGAGCTGAAATAAAGGAAGAGGGCTGTGAAGTCACTTTAAGTTTACTCTAGTCTCCACATAGTGGAGCTTGAAAATGCTGTCTACTGAATGCCAACTAGGCATGGCCAGTGCTCCTCATCCTCCTATGTACCAACTTTAAAATCTTCCATGGGCAAAGAAAATGAGCAGAGGAAACGCTGTTGTAAGTCATAATTTTATTTCCTTTAGAGTTCTTCCTTGTGGCCATTTCCTCCCCGACAACAGGAAATGAGACATCTCTGATCTCTATCACAGAACTGGGAAAAACATGATCCAATTACCAGTTTCAGTTGACCTCAAAATAGAGCTGCAAAGGACAATAATTGAAAAGCAAAAGTTTTATATAATTTAATGTACTGACCTGGGTATCAGAATAATAAATGATGTCTCCACTCCCCCTACAAATTATTAGAGAGGTTTGTCTTCAACTGCTAAAATTACACTTAGCGAATCTGTTATATTAAATTATGGCTCAGCGCTGCTGTTAATCTTTGTCCCATTAAGTTCTAAAGCCTATGCATTTAACGGCCAGCGAGTATCCCTGTCTGCATGGAGCGGGGAAGCTCTGAGAACTGAACAGAGGGTTGGCTGACTGAGATCTGAGTTCAGTTTATCTCCTGGGCTCTGGACTGAAACTTCCCTCTGATACTTGGAGTTTAAACACTACCCTGTACCCCAGGTAAAAACAGATTCTAGCTTGATACCTTTACTTTCTATCAGACAGACACAAGAGACACCTTTCTTTAGAACTCATTCTTAATTTGCTTGTAATAAAAAACATGAAACACAACAGGGAATGTATAAATACATTCACAAAAGACAAACACTGTCTGTCTATACTCTGCTTTTGTTTTCTGCACAAGAGCTCTGTTTTTGCTTCATCTTACAGCAAAGGATACTTGAAAAAAATGGCACCATAATAATATCAATTTGCTTTTGTTATATTCAGAGTTTTTAAGGTAATAAATGATTTCAGTTCAAACCGAACCACAGCGCTTTTGTTTTCATTGTTACTTGTGTAGTAAGAATTACTTAAAGGCTCTTTTTGAAAAATACTTTGCGGGAGCCGGGAGGTGGCGCAGGAGGTAAGGTGCCTGCTGCCTTGCCTAGGATGGACCACGGTTCTATCCCCCGGTTCCCATATGGTCCCCTGTGCCTGCCAGGAGCGACTTCTGAGCGCATAGCCAGGAGTAACCCCTGAGCATCACTGGGTGTGGCCCAAAAACCAAAAAAAAAAAAAATACTTTGCAATGGATAATATTCTGGGTTCTTCCTATGATGAGAAAAACCTGTATTTTCTTATATTATTTTAGCAATCTTGCCGACTTCAGAAACTCAACATCATCCTCCAGAAAATTAATAAAATACCAACTCTTTTTCCAGTTTATTACCAAATCATCCTCAATTGTTTACGACAAATAAAACAATAGCCAAAACCAAAAAGAGCCACACAGTCAGTAACAGCCTGAAAGACATAAGTTACTTTTCAAGATGTTCATGGGTTGACCCTGAACTAATAAAGCCACCCAGCAGCCGCCTGCACAAACACAGCATAAATGTGTCTTCCCCCTCCCCATGTTCTCAAGTAAATTAATTTGCCACGTCTTTTGTTCCCTGTTTACCGGTCCATTTCTCTGAAAACCTGTAAAGTAATATGGCCCAACAGATCCACCCTAGTTGTATTTTTACACTGTACTATGCACCTGCTTAATTTGTCCCACGTTCTTTTTCTTCATAAAATGTCAATAAAAAGATTAACCGTGCACATACACAGATCAGAGCTGGTGCCAGATGTTGAGGGGGTCTCTGGAGACCTCCATCTCCACACCAGGTGGCTGTGGCGGCCTAATGAAGCTGCATGGCCCACGGGGGCCTGGTGGACGTGGCGAGCGGCTCTCATTTGGTTATTTATGAAATCGCGGGGCGGGTGTGCAATCAGAGGGAACCTCGGGCCCAGCCAGCACCTTCCTACTTGCAGGGTCTCTGTTCCAGGTCTGAACACGTGTCATCACATTAAGGTGGAAGAAGAGAAATCTCTCAGGTGAGTCTCCATAGTGGTGGGGGTCCTGAAATGTATTTCCAACTTTGGTGAAAAAAAAATCAGCAACTCCCTTCGGTGAAGCCAACTAACAGCCTGGTTCCTTAACGCCTGTTAGGCTTCCACCACGGGGATACTTGCAGATGCGAGCCAGGGCTGGGCGAGCACAGCAAAGTCCAGCAAATGGACCCACCGTCCAGCCTGACCCTAGGCAATGACTAATGAAGCTGAGAGCATTTTAATATATTTCCTTATCACCCAGTGAAGCACTTTAAGCGATTATGGGCCAGCAGCATGACCTCATGCAATCGAATCACGCAGAGTCTAACAGGCTGATGTCTTTGATAGCAACGAGATAGAGGCAGCACGTTAACTTTGGCTTTAAGACGTGTTAAACAAAGAGACTGAACTCTGGCGTAAGTGGGTTACGGACAAGCTGCTCACTGAGCAGCGGGGTTTAATGTGGGAATGGCCTCTTTCACCTGTCAGAGAGGAAATCCACTTTATTTTGAAAATGATCACGGAATTCTATTTCTATAACGAACACTTTGCTGGAGTTCCCGAGTATCTGATTGCATCGTGTGCTATTCAAGTATCCCTGCCCTATTCTAGGATCTCTGGGGAACATTCTGGGGGTTCCCTGGAGCTCAGTGCTGCTAGAGGTGCCATCCATGGCACCCTTAAATTTTCTCCTCTCTGTTCCACATGGTAAGTGTCAATTAGGAAGGTCTATGTGGTAGGATCGCACAGAATCATGCATTACACACAGAGGGCAGCCTCTTGTTCTCGGGAACCCAGGATCAGGGATGCCAACAGGAAGAGGATAGGTGGGCACTTGGTGGTACAGGAATCCATGACTACTCAGCAGGTCATGCGCTGCTTTGCAAAGTTTAGGCTTTGAATATAATATTCCTAGGTTGGAGAGTAAGCACAGAGAGAAAGGCACTTGTCTAGCAGTGGCTGACCCAGGTTCAATCTTTGGCTCCACACAGTGTTACCTGAGAACCACTGGGAGTGATCTGTCACACAGAGCCAGGAGTAAACCCAAAGTACCAGCAGGAGTGGCCCCCAATGTCAAATAATGATGATGATGCTATAACATTAATATCTCAAACTATCAGAAAAAGATCAAGTGAAAAAAATAAACTAGGTCAGAGTATTATTCCTAAAGCTTTCTCACATTCAAAATAAAACTTTTCTAATCTTTCAACATAGGGTAGTGTTCTTTCCCAGATAATGATCTCTGGGCCATCAGGAATATTTGGGACATAATCTTTTTGTTGGGGGGGGTCCTGTTTTTTGTGGGGGGCTATACCAGCTGTGCTAAGGACTAACTCATGGCTGTGTTCAGGAATTACTACTGGCGTGGCCCAGGGGACCAAAGACAATACTGTGGGCCAAATGTAGGCCAGCTGCAAGCAAGGTAAGCACCCACGAATGGGCCTGCCACTGGCACTGGACAGTCTTTCCTAAGGTCTACTACTGTCTCTGTAATTTCTTCCCCCAAACTGTCACCCCTTTAGCAAACTTGGATTGAAAATTAAAAAAAGAAAAACGTTCAAGTCTGATGGAGAATTCTGGCCCTTTTAAGATGACTCCACTGAATATTTAATTGTCTGAAACTGTCTTTAAAAAAGAACAGAAAACAGGACAAGGCTTTGTATCTGTTCTTGCCTATGACAATTGGATTCCACGCAACAGTGATGCTGACCATGGAAAGAAAGTGTCAGGAAACTACAGACAGAAGAGGTTCCAGCTGCATCTCCATTTTCATGGTTCTGAGGACACAGGACATGGGGAGGCTACACATGGGTCAATGTGGAGGTTGGGTCTCCAGTACACTCTGGAGAAGAGCTTTGGTGACAAAGCGGAGGAAAAGAGTGCTCACGGGCCGGGGAGATAGCATGGAGGTAAGGCGTTTGCTTTTCATGCAAAAGGTCATTGGTTCGAATCCCGGTGCCCCATATGGTCCCCTGTGTCTGCCAGGAGCAATTTCTGAGCATGGAGCCAGGAGTAACCCCTGAGCACTGCCGGGTGTGACCCAAAAGCCATGCACACACACAAAAAGAGTGCTCACCTTCTGACTTAGCCAACATCTTTGCCTGTATGTCCCTGAGCAAGTCACCGTCATGGTCTGGTCTTGGGCATAAACAAGAACAAAGCACAGAGCACAGGATACAAGTGAGGGGAGCTGGTCTCCCAGGGTCAGGAAGCATAGCTCTGAGATTGCGGGGTACATGAAAATGCTCGCTCCCCACATCCTGCTGGCTGCCACTGACAGATGTGAAAAATGTGAGCAATTTCCTCCAGGCAGACTCTAGCTCTCTCTGCCACCAGCAGCGCCCCCTCCTCCAGGCGATTACCTGAGGGTGCTTGCACACGACCACCCCCCTCACAGGCTTTGAAGTCTGACAGAGCCAGAGCCTGGTCTTCACAGAGCTTGGGTCAATTCTGGGACTCTGTCCCTGCAATAGAGACCTGGTAGGGGATTGGTTCTACCTAGGAGCCCCTCTGTCCTGTCCTCAAGAGGCAGCAGTGGAAGCTGAAAGGGGCAGAGTGAGCCATGTACAGTGATGTTGGTACTCACTGAAGCAGTATCTCACCTGGACGTTGGCAGAGTCAAGGGCCTCAGGAAAACAAACAGATACGTATTATTTGCAGTGCTGGAGAGAAAACATGCTGGTTCTGGTGTGTGGGTGTAGGTCCCCACCTAACTGTCACAGCTCCACCCCAAATCCTTCTGAGCTGTAAACATTCATGTGAGCACTGAGGCAGGAGCTTTGACAGATCCGCGGCTGCTCCTCAGTAACTGCCTTTCTTAGCAGCGTG
>PVKC010018415.1:0-19669 GCA_004027635.1 Crocidura indochinensis
CTTCCTTCCTTCCTTCCTTCCTTCCTTCCTTCCTTCCTCTTTCCTTCTTTCCTTCCTTCCTTCTTTCTTTCTTCTGGAACATCCTATGGTTGTGATTAGAAATGTCTATGTTGTCCTAGAAGACTTGGTTTCACTTCTCCTTTCAAAGGATCTCATTTCATCTCATTTGTAGCAGATGGCCTTGTCTTTTTATTTCTCAGGAGCATGAATATTTTCTATCACAAGAATATGTTTACTTCAAATCTCTTTTCTATCATAAATGTCTTTTCTTACTTTCAAATTGTTCCTCCTACGAACTACACTCTTCATTTTTATTTTTTCTCAAGGACTGATTACTATTAGTCATTCCTTTTCTGAGTCCTTTCTCTCATCTTGGAAACATATTCTGTTTCACCTGCTGAAGGAATAAGCATTGGAAGAGGTGTCTGTATGTGCCAAACCCAAAAGTTCACTCACCTGTTGATTGGTATCATATTCTTGCACTTCCTTGATATCACTTTGGCAAAGATTACTAAGAAGTCCTGACCATGGTACCCAATTCCCAATGGTTAGTCCACACCTTCTCTGGTTTCTCTATAGTATAGAGTCTATACCATGATGGTTTTTTCTTCTTCTTACACTTTCTCTCCTTGAGATGCTCTTATTCTGTTATAGTGTTATATATTATGCCATATATATTTTACGAGTTTTTTCAAGGTTTTTCTTCTTACCTGACTTTACTCTTTTCCAAATACCAATGATTCCCTGGAATTAGTCTATAGGTGTTTTCTCTTTCTGTTTGTGATTCATCTATGTGACATGTCATAGGTAAGTCAATTGTTATTTTGCAGACTTCCAATGATATATAACCCAAGTTCTCTTTGAGAGCTAATTCAGGGGTGTCTAATAGATCTTTAAATATATTTTTATTCAATGACATTTTTTATATTTCTAGTTAGGAAAATAAAAATCCAGTTAATGTTGAGCAAGTTATTGGAGGGGTTTTATTTTTTTATTAATTTTCTCTTAAGGGTGAGTTTTAGACACTTGTGACATTGAATATATCTTATAACTAGATAACTAAACACTAAACATCTTGACTCCAATATCTCCAAGACAAATCAACTTCATCTATTTAAGACTAGATTCATTTTTTAAGTGCTATGTTTTACCATAATTTCAAGCTGGCACTCTATAATTTTTGCATTTCTCATTTTATTACTTTCTATATTTAGTTAACTTATAAATTATGATCAATATTTTTCTATAAGAATCTTTCATCTTGCCTTCATGACCTTCATAATAGTCCTTATTATCTGGATAGAAAAATGTCAGAAAGCTAGACACTGTGTTTTCTTTTTGGATATCCTCTAAGTTATTCTATTACCTATACTGAAAACAAGGAAATGATCTCAAAATACAAATTCAATAAGTCTTTATTCTACTGAATATTGATTTATTGGAATGGCTCCCCATTATCTAGATTAAATTTTAAATGTTTATCTTGACAGAATAAATGCCTTCTGACTGCCAACTTTATCTCTTGAATCTTTTCCTCACAACACATGTTCTAGTCTCATACCATCATATCTTGATATTTATGTTTTCCTTTTTCTGCTTGTAAATCATCAATTTGTCTTTCCTTAGGAAATTCAAACAAATACATTAATTCTCCTGTTTATTTAATATATTTTCAATTTGATCCCCCAAAAACACTTTGCAAGAAACACTAGCTGAGATGCTACTAGCCAGCCAGACAATTAGAGTCTAGGAGCCCTTAATTTAAGCCTTCTAGTCAAGGCTGAACTCAGAAATGGGAAAGTTAGCAGATAGGAATCCCAACATGCTCATTATTTTGTACCTGCAACCTTCAAAGAAATAGGTTGAGCTAAATATCTCCAAGCTGTACATCTCAGAGGAATGAAGTAGGAGGATGCTACCAGAGAAAGTGCTCAACAGAAGAAATAGGAGTAGCTCACCTTGTGCCAAGATAGATCCAACTGGGACTCCATAGTGATTGCTTTCTTCATTTTTTATAGTAAAAATCATGGCCCTGGGCAGAGATTTAACATGGTAACGAGACATTTGACCCATATCAGAGCATGAAGCCATACTGGACATGTTCTATAAAAGACAGCACCTTTTCATGGTACAATGGGTGGAGGAGCAGGAATTTCATGGCTCACTGTGTTTAAAAAATGAGACCTCCCTGAAACACAACAGTGGGTAGTTTCTCTAAGGACTGTGTCCTTTTTTTTGTTTTTGTTTTTGTTTTTGGGAGGCACACCAATGGTGCTCAGAGGTTACTTATTCTCCTGTTTCGGGGGATCGTATGGAATGCCAAGGGTCAAACCTGCATCTGTTCTGGGTCAACTTGGTGCTAGGCAAACACCCTACCACTGTGCTACCACTCTGGCTCCAGGACTGTGCCCTTTTAATGTCAAATCCAGAAGAAAGAAAAACATTGCTTGGTTAATATCTGTTTCTTTCCAATTTTCATTTAAGAGAGCTAATGTCCATACTTACCACTTGATCTATAATAGCAGGGAAGTTGTGAAACATCCATGAATGCACGGGGAAGCCTTTCACAATAAACTATTATCAGGTCAAAATGGTCACTTGCATGAAGTTAACAAACTGCGCCTCTGAGCAGTTTTTATTGTGTAACTCTTCCTTTGCATGTGGCTCCTACTTCTCACCTGGCATTTAATATATTTGAATCATATTGCTCTTTTTAGATTAAACCAGTACACCCAATTTTATATACTGGTATAGAGAACAAATTTATTTGAACAAATTTATTTATTTGAAAAATGATTTTAGTTGATGTTGTCCCCAAATGAATCCTGCCCAATAGATTGGCTCTTATGGAAACTATTATCAACCATTTACATTTTTAAAATTTATTTTGAAGGGGAGGAGTTTAGGGTATTTCCAGTCTTCAGGGCTTACTCCTGCCTCTGAGCTCAGGGATGACCCTTGGTGGTCTTGGAGTACTATACGTGGTGTTACGATTGAACCAGAGATAGTGCATTAAAGGTAAGCACCTTATACCCTATAGTATACATTTGAACCTTAATTGTTTCATAAAGTGAATGAGGTCTAGTTTGTTTTTTGAACAACATTAAGAAAACATATTTTCTGAGAATATACTTAACATTCTATGATTATTTCTTATCATAATTAATTATACTTCATTGTTGCTGTCCTTGTCCTCTTTCCTTGGTTATATTATTTTCTGTCCCAGTTATACAATTATCTGTCCTCACTCATACATGTTTTGTCTATACTATCCCTTAGGAATATTGACTAATTTCCTATTCTTTAAATACTAAAAGCTTGCATCTGAATCTGGAAATTTTTTACTTGCTGCTCATAATTCTTTCTGTGCCTCTATCTCTCCTTATCATTTGTTCTTTCCTTGTCACTCAAGTCTAAGATTCAAATCTACTTCTACAGAGCTGATTTGATTCTATAAAAAGTCGCTCTCTATACCAGACTTTATGGTTCTCTTTAATGGTTAACACTTTATGTTATAGTTTTCATCTACAATTATGTCATTTATTTGTTAGTGTATTTTTGACTTATCTTTCAGAATGTAAGCTTGATCTGAGTCTAACATTTAAGAGAACACAGTAAGTGCTTATACTTGTTGAATAACATAACAGTGCACTACTCAGTTGGACAAATAATCATTGTTTATTGTTATGAGGGATAAAGATACGAGATAAGCAGCCTCTTTCATCAAAGCTCAATATATTAGTGGTGGGCCATATTAATAACTGCATTACATACCCCTACAAAAAATTCTATATATTCACCATAATTTAGGTATTTTCTCAAGTATCCACATATATTTTTAGAATCCATGAAACATTTCATGACTTACATATAAGTAATATTATTTTACAGAGAAGAGAACCTGAATACAGAGAAGCAACTACCTAAGTCACACAGGTAAGTAATGACAAAGCCCCACATTGAAAGTATGTTTGCTTGAGAGCCTGAAGCTTTTCTTGTAATCTCTTTACAACATGTGTGCTTTCAGACACCTTATTTTGCTTTTCAAGTTCTTATTATTGATTCTTTAAAGCTCTTTCTCAATTTGATTAAATTCTTTCAAGCACCGCCTCAATTTAAAAAATAAGTGGATGACAGAAAGAACTTCATTTTCTATCGTAAGACAAGAAGATTAGTTAGCAAAAAACAAATGCTTCTCCAAATATTTAATTGATATCCTTTACTTACTGATAATTTAGAGCTCCATTTCATTCTTCATCTTTCAGGAAAAAACTGTGAAGAAAAGAGATTAGCGAAATTAGTACAGGATGTAGAGATAGTTGCATTAAACATAATGTTGAGTTTAAACATGTATTTTGTTGTCATTTGGCTTAAAAGATTTTTTTACTTCTACCGAGTGTAATATCATTTTTTATTATTTTATTTTATTTAACATATTTTGCAACTTTATAATACTGTTAATGATAGACTTTCATGCATACAACATTTTAGCAATACACCCTTCACCGAACATCCATTTTCTCTTTTCCATTTCTCATATTCTCCATATCAGTTCCACCCCAACCCTTTCCCTACCTTACTGCCACACCAAACTATTTTACATATATTTTTAAAATAGAACACACTCCTAGTAGTGCTCAGGGATGCTTGGGATTGAAGTGGGATTGGCTATGTGATACAGGGATCAAAATTAACCATATGATACTGGGATAAACTTTATTCTCATTATCAACAGTCCACAATTAAATTGAGACAAAGTCTAGAATAACTATCAGCCAGTCACACTTCAAGGCCAGTTAATTTAATTACTAGGTTTTATACCTATTTAATGTTGCTAGATGAGAAGTAGGAAATCTGATGAAAGAGAATGTTGGAGGTTTGTGTCCATCAGGAAAGCAAGTGAAAATCTAGATTGTTAAGAGACTGTAAGCAGGTGGTTATTAGTTAGGGTTCAGAAATGAGCATGACATCTACTAGAACAGAGGCTTAGTAATATAAAAGAAAAATGACTTTCTAGTCTTAAAGGATCAGATGAGTGAATCCTTAAAGTGAATCCTCTGCGGCTTCTTGTTGTGGCTTTCGGCATTTTATTTGCACAGCTCCCATACAATAATGAGCCTTTGGCTCAGTATTACTCTAACATTAAGACCCTACTTTTATCTGTCTATAACTCATCTCAATTTCATTGCTGAGAAGACATTGTTGATCAGTGTGAGAGGACTTAAACTCTGATTTGGAAATGAAGGTAGTAGTGCTTGCTTATCATTCCCAAAATTTCTACCTGGCTATTTATTATCCTTGACGTTTCTTTTGTGAAGTCACTCATCTCTGGACGGAGCCACTTCCAGAGGGAGAGAAAATTAGCAGCAGAAACAGCAAAGGTTACCTTTAAAGCATTCACAGATTTACAATACTCTTGCCTTGACTCTTTGTCTAAGGTCTAGAGTGAGCTTCAGTTGAGCTGGAGCAGGAGTGAAGGCAAATTTATTTCCTTTTAGGGGAGGAGGAAAAGGAAATCTTAGGTTTCACCAAATTCCTGGAGGAAACACATTTGCTTCACCCTACTGGAAACTATCAACTTTAAGCAAACAAACTCTAGGAAGTGTCTCTGTAATGACAGAATAAATCCTCCCTCACATTTCTCTTGAAACAAGAAGATGAAATACAAAGAAAAAGCCGTGTGCTCACTAACATAAATCAGCCCAGTTGTTGCGATCAGCACATATGGTATGGTAACATTGCCCACTGCTCTGAGACTGGCTAATGGAAGACCATATGTGCTTCTGCAAGATCAAAACACAACAGGCCCACTTTAAAACTCCTTGGTGGCCCCGACTCTGAACTTACTTGTACTTATTGGTTTGTGTTTCTGCTTTGGCATTATTACTACCACCTGACTAGCTCTTCTTTTTTCACCCTTTCCCCTTATCTTGCAGGAACTGAGAAAGGGATGTTTAATTTAAAACTCCCTCTTTAAATTTTACAGGGTTTTTTGGGTTGGCAGATACCGTAAGAGAGACAGAGTCAGGAATAGGAGACATTATTGATGGTGCCTCTAATATAGAGCAAGCATTTTCCTCTAGACTTGCCCCAGCTTTATTGTTATATAACTGACATGCAAACTTGATATATTTTTAAAGATTATAAAAATTTAAACTTAATCAAGAATAGACAGTGTTTAATTATATATAACATACAGTGTGATGTGATTATTATAATCAAGCTTATTAGCATTTTCACCACCTCAGATAATTACCTTTATATTTAGTGGGGAGAAATTTCAAGTATTCAAAGATTTTTATTATTAGCTATAGTCACCACACTGTATGTTAGGCTCCCAGAAAAATAATTGCCTTTTGAGATATACAAATTACAAGAAAATACAGATTTAGATGTCAGCAAGAATAAAATATAGTAATGTAGGTAGATTTAGTGATAGCCGAATAGTTAGCTTCTTAGCAAAGTTAGGGTAAATAAACAAATGAGTGGACAGGTGAGTTTTCTGTTGAAGCCCATGCTAATCTGCCTATGAATGCAAATAAAACCAGAGATATACACTCCTGTATGGAGTTGTCTGCATCCTAATTTGGGGATTGTAACTTTTCTTCCTCTACTTTCTGGTACTTTATCTTTTTCTTTCCCTCTTTTTTTTTATCTCCTAAGTAAAACTAATTAGGCAAAAAATGAAGCTAAATCAATTTAAACCAGGGAAGTTATTCATAGAAACAGAGACATAGGATCATTTTCTCTTGGGAGCACAAAGAACCTTGAGAATGTAAATGCACTCATCTCTGGAATGATCCTTTGAGAATAGTGTCTGGTTAACATATTACCCTTTGATGTGTTGTGGTCAGTATTTAGCTTTTCCCCCATTCATAGGAGATACTAGACAGGCCTGAATAAGCTAATGATGGATGCCAGACTTCATGGGAGACAAGGATTCCTGTGGGAGAGAAACAGATAACAACAAAATAACATGCCACACACAAGTGTTTTTAAAAAATAAAATACATTTATTATCTTTTGAATTTTGACTATCCTATTTGTCATAGTAATGAAGATCTAATTAGTTATGTGATTTTCTGAACTTTGCATACAGATCCCTATGAAACCAGGCTATATGCCAGGATCCTCTATGCAGACCATATGGCACCTTATTGTTGGGCTGAGTGACAAAGGTTTGATTATAAAATCCTATGTATCCACACGATCAAGGACTCTCTATATCTTGCTGTTAATGAATGCTGGTCATTTGAGTGCATGGAATTCTATTATTTCTTCTTTTGATCTGAGTTGGTTAAAAATGGCACATGTCCTTAAAATCATTGCAGTAGTTATAAAAATAATCAGTGGCAACTTGGGAAACCATTGACTTACCAAATTTAAAGAGAAATGTGATTCCATTGCAATATGTTATAGTAGAATAAATGCCCACTATTTTAGGTGAGTTATGCACTGCAAGGTGGTATTACTTAGGGAAATGGTCTAAACCTAAGTGATCATTGAAAGAAATGATGCAGGAAGGGTGAGGCTCTTAATTTAACCAGGCTCCCAAATTAGTTGATACTCATTTAGGATTTCTTGGATGAAGTCTAGGTCTATACAAAACTTCTTAGCCAGTTCTGAGGATTAATGTAGTTGACTTCCTGAAGTGTCCACCAACATATTTTGGCTTCTAATACATTCTTCCATCCCAGTCGTCTAACTTACCTAGACTTTAGTGTCAGAGCAATAATCTTCAGGGTTTATGAATAATTCCACATGCCACAATCCAAGGGGAATGAGGAAGTGGGTCTGGAGCAGGGCCACTATAAGAAATAGTTCAAACCAGGCTGGAGAATGAGATGAAACACGGGTCTGGGGACATTTCCACCACATGGATTGAGAAAAAAAAGCCAGTCAGCACTGCAGTATTTATTAGGAAGACAGAACCACTCCTAAGGTTGGGAAGTGGGCTAAAGTAAAGAGCCTATCTAGAAGTTCTTCCTGCCCAGGTGGGTTTTGATATGTAAAAGTGAAAGCCTTCAAGGTTGACGGTGAAGTCTGATACACCATAACAGTTTAGAGTAAAGGCTGATTGATTCAACAAATATTGGAAAGATTTCTTCTCTTTTAGGCTGTTGGGCTAAGGAGTTACTTAATCGAGTTTTCACTGGGACTGGCACGTTTCTGTTTATCATGGTAGCTGTAATATGCTGGCATAAGGAGGACACCTTTCACCTGGGAAACTTATTTCTTACTTTTTTTTTCTGATGACACTTATGGGTTACTCCTGGCTATGCACTCAAATCGCTCGTAGCTTGGGAGACCATATGGGATGCCGAGGCATTGAACTGCGGTCCGTTCAAGGAAAATGCCCTGCTGCTTGTGCCACCACTCTGGTCCCTTATTTCCTACTTTTAGGGAGTCTAAGAGAGTTGATTACTGCATCATCTATTTCTCTGTAAAGGTAGTATTTAGTTACTCTGAAAGTAATTGTACTTTTAAAACAATTACTATGCCATGTTGACACATTTGGGGATAAGCATCCTTGAACCCTAACAGTTGCATACAAAGTTCTTGTATCTCTCTTCCTTGTTAATTATATTCTTCCCTTAAAGCTACCACTTCTTTTATGTTTCAGGCTTTAGCTTCCACTATAAGTTCCTCAATTTCATTTTACAGTGCAGGTATTGGGCACAGATGCTCTCCCACATTGCTTATGAATCCCAAAAATGATGAGGCAAGAAAAAAAAGGATGAACTTTACATTGAAAGGTGAATCAAATTTTATTCTGTCTTTTTTTTTTTGTTTCAGTAAGATTTGAGATAGCTCTATTGTAGCATTGAATGCCACTAAGTCAAGAAATGAAACACACCATAACTGTTAGGTCTTATTTTGCAAGGAGAACAGAATATTCTTCTATATCTCAAGTTGCATTATAAAGTGTTCTAGAAACCGCGGTTAGATAGTCAGGTTCATGAAAAGTAAAAAATAAAAGTCATACCAAATTGAAAAAAATAATAGTGAATCTGATATAGAAATTACATATGTGTTGGCAAAAATCACAGACAGTTCTGTGACATTTGGGATATATATACGATAGGGTGATGGAGGGGGTCTGCTATTACTACTGCTAGTGAAAATCTGGAGTGGCAAATGGAACCTGTCTTCTCCCATAGATGGTGGGTAGATTCTCCAGTTAGCATTCTCAGTGAGACCCCATGCAGGTATTTATTCAATTTTTGGCTCAGCTTTTACTCTGATTCCCTAAGAATATGCTTGTATTATTCTTATTCTCCTATCTTGCTCTTCAATTAATTTTAAAGAAGTCCACATAGTTTTATTTATCCCTTTTCCTCCATTTTGTTGTTGTCATGTCCAGGGGTAACACATAGTAGTTGTTGGTGCTAGGTACAAAGTGAACATCTGCCTCTGTGCTCACCTACACACACACTTGGCTTTGGTGCTATTGGAGACCATACACTTGTGAGTTGTGATTCCAACTTCAATACCATGAGATGACAGGATATGGATGCATTTTGCCAGGTATCAAACCCATGGCCTCAAGTCTATGAGGCAGATGCTCTAACACTGAGCCTGATCTTTATGCTGGTAGAGTGATTAAACTTCAGTGCAAATGATTAATAACCAGGTTGGTCATAAATTCCAAGAGCTATTTATGGATTCTTTACTATATGCCTAGTTTTTGTGGGTTTCTTCTCTGTAAATTATACTGATATACTTACTAGAGGAAAGATTAAGTGATATTTATGTGAGTTTTCTTAAACTTTGTTTTGTGACCTTGTTTATAAGGCATTCAACTGTCCTCCCTGCATTGTATAGAGTGTTTCTTTCAAACAATCAGTTATTATATTGTAATGTATTATATTGTAATATATTGTTATATTCTGTAGGAGGATAGTTTGTAGAAGCAGACATAAAACTTTTTTAAAAATTCAATTATTGAGAGCAATTTTTTTTTTTTTTTTGCTGGGGGGACAACACCCGGTGATGCTCAGGGGTTACTCCTGTGATGCTTTCAGAAATCGCTCCCTGGCTTGGGAAACCATATGGGACACAGGGCAGGGGGGATCAAACTGGGTCCTGGGTCAGCTACATGCAAGGCAAAGGGCCTACCACTGCTCCATCACTCCGATCGCTATTGAGAGCAAGTTATAAATGATTAAAATTTAGCACTAAAATACTATTTCTTCTTTGTAAAATTGGAATCAAAAGAGGTAATAATGCATATTTTGACACTTTTTAATGCCTTTAATGACAGTAAATGCCTTTAAAATAAAAGAAACAAAAACACCCGCAATTCTTTCTACCCTTAAAATCCAATTTGTTTTCTTGTTTCAACATTTTTGTTTGTTTGTTTTGTTTTTGGGTCATGCCGGCAGCGCTGAGGGGTTACTCCTGGCTCTGTGCTCCGAAATCGCTCCTGACAGACATGGGAGATCATATGGAATGCAGGCATTTGAACCACCATTCATCCTGGATCAGCTGCACGCAAGGCAAATGCCCTACCACTGTGCTATCTCTCTGGCCCCCTTTTTCTTTCTTTCTTTTTTTTTATTGAAAATAAATACGAGACTTTATTCTGGGGACCAAAACAAATACAAGCAAAGGAATTTTGCTTAATTGAATGAAAACCAAAGAAAGGCACCAGAAATTGTTTTCATTGCTAAAAGTGATACTTGTTTAATATGCTTAATTCAAATAAATATAATTCTAGTCATTTTTATATGTCCTAAAGAATTATATGATGTGGACTTTGAAAGATACCCTGGAAAGATAATTTTCACAAACATATTCCATTAAGAGCATCCCTCAAACTAGCTTTTAATATGTGTGTATGGTTCTGCGTGGTGGTATGTAATCCCCTATCTACTGGAAGAAAATTCATCTGACTCCTCACATTTGGAATTGATATCAAGCCTAGAACACTTTTTTCTTTTTCTTTTTTTATTAATATCTTTATTTAAACACCTTGATTACAAACATGACTGTAGTTGGGTCTCAGTCATGTAAAGAACACCTCCCTTCACCAGTAAAACATTCCCATAACCAATGTCCCAAATCTCCCTCCTCCCCACTCCACCCCCGCCTGTACTCTAGACAGGCTTTCTACTTCCCTCATTCATTCACCTTGCTTTGATAGTTTTCAATGTAGCTATTTATTTAACTGCACTCATCACTTTTTGTAGTGAGCTTCATGTTGTGAGCTGGACATTCCAGTCCTCCTCTCTTTTGTCTCTGAGAATTATTACAAAAATGTCTTTTATTTTCTTACAACCTGTAGGTGAATGAAACTATTCTGTATCTCTCTCCTGACTTATTTCACTCAGCATAATAGATTCCATGTACATCCATGTATAGGAAAATTTCATGACTTCAACTCTTCTGACAACTGCATAATATTCCATTGTGTATATGTACCACAATTTCTTTAGCCATTCATCTGTTGAAGGGCATCTTGGTTGTTTCCAGAGTCTGGCTATTGTAAATAATACAGCAATAAATATAGGTGTGAAAGGAATTTTTGTATTGTATTTTTTTGTTCCTACAGTATATTCCTAGAAATAGTTAATAGCTGGATTGTATGGGAGCTCAATTTCCAGTTTTTGGAAAAGTCTCCATATCGCTTTCCATAAAGGTTGGACTAGATATTTGATAACCATTTTAATTTCCTCAATAGTAAAGGAAATGTTTAGATATGCTAAGTCCTCCTTATCCAACCAGGGAAGGTTATAGGAGTTCAAGAATTTATCCATTTCTTCCATGTTCTCATGGTTAGTGGCATAGAGTTTCTCAAAGTAGTCTTTGATTTCCCTTTGAATCTCTGCAATATCTCCAGTGATCTCCCCCTTTTCATTTCTAATACGGGTTATCAAGTTTATCTTTCTCTCTCTTTCTTTGTGAGTTTTGCCAATGGTCTATCAATCTTGTTTATTTTTTCAAAGAACCAACGTTTGCTTTCATTGATCTTTCGAATTGTTTTTTCTGGGTTTCCATTTCATTGATTTCTGCTCTAAGCTTTATTATTTCCTTGTCTCCCTATTTTTGGTTCCTTTTGTTGATCATATTCTAATTTTGTGAGCTGTGTCATTAAACTATTGAGGTATGCCCCTTCTTCTTTCCTGATGTGTTCTTGCAAGTCTATAAATTTTCCTCTAATACCGCTTACACTGTGTCCTACAGATTCTGATACTTTGTGTCTTCATTTTTCCAGGAAAGTTTTGATTTCCTATTTTATTTCATTTCGGACCCACTGATTGTTCAGTAGTAGACTGTTTAATTTCCAGTTGTTAAAGTTTTTCTTCTGTGTCCCTTTGTACTTCACATCTAATTTCAGAGCCTTATCACCAGTAAAAGCAGCCTGCAAAATTTCTATCCTCTTGATTTTATGCAGGTATGTTTTATGTGCCAGCATGTGGTCTATCCTGGAGAATTAACCATGTACATTGGAGAAGAATGTGAATCCAGGTTTATGAGTATGGAGTGTCCTATATATCTACTAGGTCTCTTTCTTTCATTTCTTTATACAGGGCTAGTATGTTTTTGTTGAGTTTCAGTCTGGCTGACGTATCAAATGTTGACAGGACCATGTTTAAATATCCCACAATTATTGTGTTATTCTTGATATCCTCTTTCAAATTTGTCAATAATTGTATTAGATAATTTGCTGGTCTCTCATTGGGTATGTATATATTTAGTAGTGCTATTTATTCCTGTTGCACATATCCCTTGATTAGTACGAAGTGTCCATCTGTATCCCTTACAACTTTTATGAGCCTAAAGTTTGTCTGATATTAATATGCTGGCTCCTTTCTTCAACATTTTTCCTTAACTTTATCCTTATGCACAAATAATTGCTATACTTGCAATAGTTGCTATAGAGGGAGGTTTTTATTATTAATGTGATTATTATTTTTACTTTTGTGCCACATCTGGACATGCTTATTCCTTATTCTGCGCTCAGGGATCACTCCTTGCAGTGCTCAAGGGATAATATATGACCTTGGGGATTGAATCTGTGTTGGATATGTGCAAGGCAAGTGCCCTGCTCATTATGCTATCACTCCAGGCTCCTATGGTAGGAGACTTTTATATGCAAGTGGAGAAAACTCAAGCATAAAGTGATTGGGTTTGATATAGGTAAGACACCTGGCCACTTCTTTTCGTCAAGTCTACCTTCACCTGAAATCTTCAATTTCAGATGGCTTTCTTTATGGTATAAAATGGCTGTTCCACTATTGTACTTCACCTCAATATAAAGAATGCATTATCTTAGGCTGCATTCATTAGAATTGCGTTGGGTGCCTTTAATGAGATAAATTTATTTGCACCGTTCTGGAGACTGGAAGTTCAAGTCAGGGTGCCAGTAGTGCTAGTTTCTAGTGAATTTCTAAAGGGTTCTCTCTCTCTTCCTGAGGACACTGATTGTTTCATTACTGGATCCTTATGGTCTCTCCTTGCTGTTTGTGGAAAGACTTGCAAGACAGGAAGCAAGTTCTTTGATGTCTGTTTCCATAAAGGCACTAATCCCATCATGAAGCTCTGACTTTTATGATCTTACTAAGGTCTCCTAAAGTCTCATGTTGGGGTTTTCACATGGGAGATTCTAGTGAGAAAAAAAGTCATGTATGTAGTCAATTGTACTAGATATTCTAGTACAAGACCTTCATACTATTAAACAAAGACTGATTTCACTTTTTCTAAACTAAATGAAGCCAACCACAGCAGCAAACAATTGCCACTAATTGATTAGCTTAATTTTTGTCCACAAGTAACAGAGATGAAATGAAATGATTGACATATACAACCCAGGGTCCAAGAACAGATGATTGGATTAAAAAAACATGATATATACACACACAATGGATGATCACATAGATGAAATTTTCTACTATGTGAATTAAACTAGAGCATATCATGCTGAGTGATTCTAGAAGTTAAAGAACAGGTACAGAAATCTCTCTCTCATATATGAGATATGATAAAACATAGTAAGAGAACAACTCTGTAAGTTTTCTTTTTTTTCCAGTGCCTGTCTGTAAGTTTTCTTAATTCTCTTCACTCTTAGTAAATGTTATAATTATAGACTTTACTTGTTTTACATAAATTCCAAAATATACTAGCATAGAATTAAAATGTTTTATTAATAACAGGGAAGATATAATTATTACTATGAGACACAAGCACAAAGTACTACTTAATGCAATATATTTTGGATATGAGAAGTGAAAACCTATTTATGCAAATGAGAATAGTAACATTATATTAAATAATTTGAATTTATTTATTTGCATAGGTTAAATTATATAGCAATCCATCATCACAAATTGACTTTTATTGATTTATTTTCCTATAATCCCATTTGCCATCCCTTTAAATTTCATTGGAGCAAGAAATATAAAGTAAATTTGTTATGCATCTGCTAAGGAGGTAGTTTGAAGGGGGAACTGGGAACATTGGTGGAGGAAAGGTTACACTGGCGGTAGGATTAGTGGTGGAAAATTGTAGACTTGTAACAACTACACATGCACAACTTTGAAAAACATTAATTTTTTAATAAAAATAAATGAAATGAACAGACACTAATTGCCAAAGGCAACAAAACCTGTGAATTAGTTTATAGAACTGAGCTGGTGGCTGTTTGAGAAGGGTACTCAGGTAGATAGTGAGTGTTGTAAACCTGCATTCGTGAGATCCAATTATTTTTTAAATCTTGTAATTTTGTAAATAAGGTTTTGTAAATCATGTTGCTAAAAGTAAAAAAAAAAAAAAGCATAGGATTGACTTTTATTGAGATGGGAGCAATTTTCCCAGGCAACATGGTTGATCATCAGGTATCAACAGTGTCCACCACCTTCACACACCCGTTCCCCTTGTGAACAAATTAGTTTGTTGTCTGTGATAGATGCCTGCTCTAAACTAAACTAAACTAAGTCAAATTCCAACATAAACATAGCTAAATCAAATCCCAAAATTTCTCAGTAAAGCACATTAATTTCAGGTTCTCAGAATTTTTGTCAGATATGCTCAGCAGTGTTTACTACTTTTTTTTTTTGTGGTTTTTGGGTCACACCCAGCAGTGCTCAGGGGTTACTCCTGGCTCCATGCTCAGAAATTGCTCCTGGCAGGCATGAGGGACCATATGGGGCACCGGGATTCAAACCGATGACCTTTTGCATGAAAGGCAAACGCCTTACCTCCATGCTATCTCCCCGGCCCCAGTGTTTACTACTTAATGAACGAGAACTATTACTGTTGAAACCAAGTGTTCCAGGAAATCAATATCTCTATGATCACAGAACTCTTGTTTCTATACTAGTCTGTCTTTTGGGTAATTTAATCTTGTCATGATTTCTTATTTGCTTTCTTTGGGCTGCATTGCTTTAGAGAATGTGTTAACAGATTACTGACAAAGTCCCAGGCTGTAACTTTTGACCCTGCCAGAAGCAAAGATACTTAAATATTTATTTTTAAGTCTTTTAATGATAGATTTGCTTACTAGAGTAGGATATGCTTGTTAAGACTGAGGTTTGTTTATTATAATTTTCAAGTTTCTGTTTTTCTCATTGCATTACATTCTCTTTTTTTGGGGGTCTCCAAAGCAGTGCTCAGGAGGACAGGGGCTGGTGGTCAATGTGGGCCCACATATGTGGTGCGGCTTAGGTCCTGCAGTGCTGGGGATTGTCTGAGTCAGCCTGGCATTGCTCGGATATCTTCAGGACTGCACTGGTAATGCTGGAATGATGTGGTTCCTGGGTTTGAAATGGGTCACTTGCATGCATGATCTGTTCTTTAACCTTGTAGTATCCAGCCTTCACTGCATTTTTTGAAGTGACAAAAGTTTATTCAAGAAATACAGGGAGGGAAAGAGAGAACTAGATAGAAAACAAGAGAACACAGTGGAAGAAAGCAAAATAACACATTTCAGCAGGGATTTGGAGGCTATTTTTCAGTAATGGTAAAATGTATACTCAAGTAAGAAAGTGCATGTCAGGTACAAAGCCAGGAGTAAGACCTGCACATTTTTTAAAAATATGATAAAATAAATGTTCTTTCAGGGGATGGTGGTGAATTAAGAACTAACATAAGATGACAAGAAACCCTATTTAATTGTGTGATAAGAAGAGAATGAAAGAAGCAAAATTTAGAGGAAGAGAGATATGGTGGGTCGAGGATTTTTGGGGGGTGATTCATGGTAAAGAAGATATTTGAATTGGGTTCTGAGAATATATAAGTTCAGGACAGGAATAAGATTTAGGAGTATCTTCAGATGGAGGAGAATTTGAGTGATTTCAGAGAAACCAGAGATCTTTAACATCTATAGAAATGAAGTAGAATGATAATTTTTTAAATAATAATTTTTATTTTGACTGAAGTGGATTGTAAATATTTTATAGTAATATTTTAGGCATATAGTGACATTGAATACGGGGTATTCCCATCACCAGCGTTGTCTTCCCTCCACCCCTGTTCCCAGCATGCATCTCATTTCCCCTCATTAACCCTTGGGGTTACTAGTATACATGGTCCCTTCTGTGTCTAGCTTGTAGATTGAATATCGATTCTGTTGTTGGCTTTGGATGTGGTTTTTAAGTCTGATTATTTTTACTTCAACTTAATGTTCATATGACTGTTTGGTCTCCGTATCCTCTATTATATCCCCCTTAATTTGTGAGATGGAACAAGATGGTTCAAGTTATATGGTTCTGTTTGAAGGAAGGAAAGAGATAAAATAGGGCAAAAATCAAACAAGAACAAATGGAAGGATTCCTTCTATAAGCTATAAATATCAATTTAAGAGAAGAAAGAAAAAAGAAAAAAATCAAACAAAACCCCGAAAAGCACCACAGCAATAAAGACAACAACCACATAATAACCACAGTCCTGAAATAAAAACAAAACAAAGCACAAAACAACAACAAAGCAACAAAAAACAAACAACAATAACAAAACCCCCCACAATAGTTTGTGCTTCTTTTTTCTTTTTCCTTTTTTTTTTTTTTTGCATAGGCACAGTAAATATTGGGAAGATTAGAAAAAGAATGAATTCCCTTGGCCTAAGAGGTACAAGGTTTCTCTGCCCTTGAAGTATACTGTCATGGGAATAATTACAGGCTCTGTATAAGTTATTTTACTCTCCTCTATGTCCTTTTGTGGTGTCTGGGAAATTTTTGCTTTGTCATGGATGAAATAATCAGGCCACTGTAGCTAGAGATCTTGGTATTTGCACAGGTCATCGGATGGAGCCTAGGATGGAATCTTTCTTTATGGTTCTAGAAGTTCTGTTCCATCACTGTTGTTTTATCAATTTTCTGTAGTTTGTGATCTTGGTTTTTGCCCCAATCCTAGGATGAAGCCTAGGATAGAATCTTTCATTATGTTTCCAGTAGATCTGCTCAGTTGCAGTTGTCTCAGTCAGACCTCTGGAATTAGGGATCTTGGTTGTTGTACAGATAGTAGGCCTAAGCCTAGACTAGGGTCTTTTTTATTGGTCTTGGGATAAGTTCTGCCCTTCATGGTTGTCACAGTCAGTCTTCTGTAGTTAGCAATTTTGGTTTTTGCAAGATCAAAGGATGACATATTTTCTGATTACATCTTGTCATTAAGTGGTGAGGTAAGACAACCTGCTCTTAGATCAAGTTGTCGCTATTTTCTCATTGTCAGGATGTCATATCAATACTGGCACATGTTGGTGTTAGAGCAGTATTATGAATGTCCCAGAGAGAGTTTGGTTCCTGGATCTATTTCAGAGAACTGTGTCTGTTATATGTCTGGGATCTAGGATTTTGAGTTGGACGGTCTCTGTCTATTCCTCTGGAGTCTAAGTTGGGTCAAGATGACATGCTCATGGTGGGATGTGTCCCTGTATTTTAAAATGTATGAGCTTTTTTTTTTTTTTTTTTTTTTTTTTTTTTTTTTTTTTTTTTTTTTGGTTTTTGGGTCACACCCGGCAGTGCTCAGGGGTTACTCCTGGCTCCATGCTCAGAAATTGCTCCTGGCAGGCATGGGGGACCATATGGGGCACCAGGATTCAAATCGATGGCCTTTTGCATGAAAGGCAAATGACTTACCTCCATGCTATCTCCCGGGGCCCCAATGTATGAGCTCTTATCCCTAGTAGATAAGAACTTGTTTTGTATGTAAAATTTCCCCCTTTTTTAAGTATGCCTTTGCAAGAAGAAATGGTGCTAGATTATGTTATTGGTACATTTTGGGGTGAGAGTGTCAGACTCCATTATCTCTGTGCCCTGGTTTTGAACTGAGCTATTATCCCAGTCAAGACTTCTTGTAGTTCTTTTTATTTTGGTTTTTGGGCCACACCTGGTGATGCTCAGGGGTTACTACTGGCTATGCACTCAGAAGTCACTCCTGGCTTGGGGGACCATATGGGAAACCGGGGGATCGAACCGCGGTCTGTCCTAGGCTAGCGCAGGAAAGGCAGGCACCTTACCTTCAGCACCACCTCCCGGCCCCTCTTGTAGTTCTTTTGTACCAAGCAGAACTGAAACAGGATAAGTTAAGGAAGAGAAGAAAAGAAAAACAGGACTATATATATATATATATATATATATATATATACTTATATATAAGTATATATATACTTATATATAGTGAGTATATATACTCTCACACACACATATATATCTATATCTATCTATTTATCTATCTATCTATATATAAAAAAGAAAAAAGTTTTAAAAAAGTAATTAAGGAAAAAGTGATGCAGGAGACTACCTTACATTTGGGGATAAACAGGTTAAGAGGTAGAATTATATAGGTCTTAAACTTATAAAGGAAATATAGGCTTACCCATTGTCTTTTGAGATATTCTTGTGGGGGGTAGAATCCAGGGCACATTTTCATTACACACCCTGGTCTTGTTGAGTTTGAGAAATGATTTGCTGCAGAAAGGGCTCAGGTAGAGTTCTTGCACTGGGGATCCTTCTGGAACTGAATGTGATATCAAGCAACAGTCCACATTTGGGTGGGGTGAGAAGGAGAGCCACAGAGCATGAGTCAGCAGGGGTATTGGTTATAGTTTTTTTGCTGTGGGATGAGATATGGGGCCGAGTTAGTGTCCCTTCGCTTGGGAGTTGGGTGATGACTTATTGGGGCAGGAGGTCGGTCTTGATACCTAATGGGTTAAGAACTGTTCACTCTAAACCAGTGGTCCTCAAACTACAGCCCGCGGGCCACATGTTGTATTTGTTCCCATTTTGTTTCTTCACATCAAAATAAGATGTATGCAGTGTGCATAGAAATTTGTTCGTAATTTTTGTTTTTACTACAGTCTGGCCCTTCAATGGTCTGAGGGACAGTGAACTGGGTCCCTGTTTAAAAAGTTTGAGGACCTCTGCTCTAAACCGTTGTTTCCATTGTCGCTAGTTTCTTTTTGTTATAATGGATAGTTGAAGCTTTATGTTGTTCCTCTTCCACTTGTTTTGAATTCTACTCCCAGGTAAATGCTGACAACTGCAGTGCTTGGAGTTTCTACCCTATTAGACCTTTGTATTTGTTCTTATAGTATTAGATGTGTTTATGTTCTATATTCTAAGAACCTCAGAAAAGTGCTATCATTCTGTATTTATCCTTCATCTTCTGGCTTACTTCATTTAAAGTAATATTTTGTAGATCCATCCATGTTGCTGCAAAATTCATGATTGTA